>BLKR01003042.1:0-164329 GCA_011170035.1 Teleogryllus occipitalis | reverse complement strand
AATGGAGAAGAAATCTTCAATAGAAACGGGCAAACACTTGCATCATTACATTCATTTAAGATCACTAACACATTCGTTCGAGTTCGCTTCGAGCGAACGAATGGAGAAGAAATCTTCAATAGAAACGGGCAAACACTTGCATCATTACATTCATTTAAGATCACTAACACATTCGTTCGAGTTCGCTTCGAGCGAACGAATGGAGAAGAAATCTTCAATAGAAACGGGCAAACACTTGCATCATTACATTCATTTAAGATCACTAACACATTCGTTCGAGTTCGCTTCGAGCGAACGAATGGAGAAGAAATCTTCAATAGAAACGGGCAAACACTTGCATCATTACATTCATTTAAGATCACTAACACATTCGTTCGAGTTCGCTTCGAGCGAACGAATGGAGAAGAAATCTTCAATAGAAACGGGCAAACACTTGCATCATTACATTCATTTAAGATCACTAACACATTCGTTCGAGTTCGCTTCGAGCGAACGAATGGAGAAGAAATCTTCAATAGAAACGGGCAAACACTTGCATCATTACATTCATTGAATCACTAACACATTCGTTCGAGTTCGCTTCGAGCCGAACGAATGGGAGGCTTCAATAGGAAGCAGACGAAACGCATCATTACATTCATTGAATCACTAACACATTCGTTCGTGTTCGCTTCGAGCGAACGAATGGAGAAGAAGAAATCTTCAATAGGAAACGAACCCGAAACACTTGCATCCATTACATTCATTGAATCACTAACATTCGTTTCGAGTTCGCTTCGAGCGAACGAATGGAGAAAAATTCCAATAGAAACGAACTGAAACACTTACATCATTACATTCATTTCCAGATCACTAACACATTCGTTCGTGTTCGCTTCGAGCGAACGAATGGAGAAATCTTCAATAGAAACGGGCAAACACTTGCATCATTACATTCATTGAATCACTAACACATTCGTTCGTGTTCGCTGAGCGAACGAATGGAAAAATCTTTAATAGAAACGGGCAAACACTTGCATCATTACATTCATTGAATCACTAACACATTCGTTCGTGTTGTTAGCTTCGAGCGAACGAATGGAGAAGAAATCTTCAATAGAAACGGGCAAACACTTGCATCATTACATTCATTTAAGATCACTAACACATTCGTTCGAGTTCGCTTCGAGCGAACGAATGGAGAAGAAATCTTCAATAGAAACGGGCAAACACTTGCATCATTACATTCATTTAAGATCACTAACACATTCGTTCGAGTTCGCTTCGAGCGAACGAATGGAGAAGAAATCTTCAATAGAAACGGGCAAACACTTGCATCATTACATTCATTTAAGATCACTAACACATTCGTTCGAGTTCGCTTCGAGCGAACGAATGGAGAAGAAATCTTCAATAGAAACGGGCAAACACTTGCATCATTACATTCATTTAAGATCACTAACACATTCGTTCGAGTTCGCTTCGAGCGAA
Source organism: Teleogryllus occipitalis (assembly GCA_011170035.1). Taxonomy (NCBI): domain Eukaryota; kingdom Metazoa; phylum Arthropoda; class Insecta; order Orthoptera; family Gryllidae; genus Teleogryllus; species Teleogryllus occipitalis. The sequence continues at coordinate 162,859 of BLKR01003042.1, read as the reverse complement.
CGAATGGAGAAGAAATCTTCAATAGAAACGGGCAAACACTTGCATCATTACATTCATTTAAGATCACTAACACATTCGTTCGAGTTCGCTTCGAGCGAACGAATGGAGAAGAAATCTTCAATAGAAACGGGCAAACACTTGCATCATTACATTCATTTAAGATCACTAACACATTCGTTCGAGTTCGCTTCGAGCGAACGAATGGAGAAGAAATCTTCAATAGAAACGGGCAAACACTTGCATCATTACATTCATTTAAGATCACTAACACATTCGTTCGAGTTCGCTTCGAGCGAACGAATGGAGAAGAAATCTTCAATAGAAACGGGCAAACACTTGCATCATTACATTCATTTAAGATCACTAACACATTCGTTCGAGTTCGCTTCGAGCGAACGAATGGAGAAGAAATCTTCAATAGAAACGGGCAAACACTTGCATCATTACATTCATTTAAGATCACTAACACATTCGTTCGAGTTCGCTTCGAGCGAACGAATGGAGAAGAAATCTTCAATAGAAACGGGCAAACACTTGCATCATTACATTCATTTAAGATCACTAACACATTCGTTCGAGTTCGCTTCGAGCGAACGAATGGAGAAGAAATCTTCAATAGAAACGGGCAAACACTTGCATCATTACATTCATTGAATCACTAACACATTCGTTCGAGTTCGCTTCGAGCCGTCGCGGAGTCCACATCGCGCTTAGCTCTGCTCCGAACTGACTTCTAGCGAATGCGTGTATGAGGTGTTAAAGTGAAATTTGATTAGCCTAAATACTGTGATTATCTAAATTCTAATTTCATTAAAAACCATATTTAAAATAGTGTATAATAAACAGTGCAATAAGTGAGTCAGACCGTATATGCTTTGGCCTCGGCCAGGGCATGTCCACTATGGACACAATGGGGTCAACCGAAAAATCAAATAGTGAAACATCTATTGAACAACAGCAGCAAATTATCATTGAACAGCAACTAGAGCAATTAATTCAACAGAAAACACAACTGCAACAAGTACAACATCAATTTCAATTGCTGTAACAAGCATACCCTCAACTATCGCAGTATTCTTCTAATAACGATCCTGCCAATCCACAAGTTACGGGTGGATTTCTACATTTACCTATAAATCCAGCTACTGTAAGTACAAATTTATCTCATAATTCGAACATGGCTGAATCTAAGGAAATCCAAGAGAGCATATGGCAGGAAGTGAAACGGAAGCCTGAGAGAAAAAGTGAAGGGGAGCTCGAGCGTCAGGCAAAGCAAACACCAATTCTCACGTCGAATAGGTTTCAAAGTCTCGGCGAGGAATCTATAGAAGTAACTAAACCTATCAATGACGAAAATGGTTCTGAACACAAACCACCGCCTGTAATTGTAACTGGCTGTTGTATTTGTGGGTTAATAAATAACATCACTAGCTCGTAAAAATAGCACTTTATTCATCTATAGGATACATTTGATATACTGGCACGGCACACGCGGTCACAACACCACTCGAGAACATAAAAAGACTCCCGCGCTACCGTTCAGCCGGCCGGCGGGAGAGAGGGGGAGAAGCCGGAGTCAGTGTTACCAACTGACCTAATACATAACACTGGCGTTACAAATATACAAAATATGATAATCTCCATTGAAAATGTAATTTCCAAATCTGATTATTGTTTTAAACTCACAAATAACAATGACTGTAGAATAATGTCAAATAATTCAGATGCGTATAGAAAGCTAGTGTCACATTTTAGAGAAAAGAAAATCAGGTTTCATACATATCAATTGAAGGGTGAAAAGCCGTTTCGCGTAGTACTAAGACATATGCACAGTTCTACAGACATCATACAATTAAAAGACGAATTTGAAGAGAAAGGCCACAAAATACGACAGATCTACAACGTTAAACATAGAGTGACTAAAGTTCCTTAGCCAATTTTCTTTATTGATTTAGAACCCAGCGGTAATAATAAAAACATTTATGAAATTGAAAGTCTTATAAATGCAAAAGTAAAATTTGAAGTTCCACGAAAGAAAGTGAAATAGTCCAGTGCAAAAGATGTCAAGCCTACAACCACACCCAACGAAACTGTGGCCATCCATATTGTTGTGTTAAATGCGGTAAAGATCACCCCACTACTGACTGTGGCAAGGTCAGAGACGCCCCTCCAAAGTGCGCTCTTTGCGAATGTCAGCACCCAGCTAACTATAAGGGCTGCGAGACTTCGCATAGTCTCTGGTAGACTTACCAGAGATTGTGCAATCCCAAAATGTTAAAAAATTCTACATTGAGTTCTAGGCAGCTGCAAGGTAACGAAAAAAGATATCGAAACAAGACGCCAAATGTAGCTCACGAATCTGAATTTCCACCTCTAGGCCATCCTTCAGCAACAAAATCTCTGAACTCACGTACATTCTCCGAAGTGCTTATCAATGATAACGCGCCTACAGTTGGAAACGAACTAATTCTTCAGATAAGTCAATCTTTTAAGAAACTTGAACTAATTCTACGTAAACAAGCAGAACAAATGACAACTTTACTCAACCTCATGTCGAAAATAATAACAAGAATATGAGTAACACCGAATCGAAACGTGGAATGCAGACGGTATTTCTCAAGACACCCGAGAATTAGAAATATTCTTAAGAAATCTAGACATAGATATAATGTTGATTTCTGAAACCCACTTCACCAGCAAAAGTCATTTCTCTATCCGCAACTACAATATTTATGACTCTAAGCATCCAGACGTCAGAGCTCATGGTGGATCAGCAATACTAATCAAAAAATTAAGCACATGCGTGGCCTGAATTTCAAAAAAATTATATGCAAGCAGCATCAATAGAAATTGTTGATGCTTTTGGACCCGTTACAGTCACAGCATTATACTGCCCTCCAAAATTGTTGAAGAAATTGCTCTAGCTTATCAACGTAAACAATTCTGTATAGAGTCCTGTTTAGACTTCGCCCAGCCATTTGATAAAGTCTAGCACAATGAATTATTATACCAATTACGTAAACTAGGACTCCCAGAATATCTTTTCCAAATTTTAAAATTTTCTCTCGATAATAGATACATCAAAGTAAAAATGAACAATATCGTATACTTACCTACCCCAATTCTAGCCGGTGTTCCCCACTCCCTCAAATCCTCTTTAATATCTTTACAGCAGATATTCCTCAATTATCAAACTGTGTTACGGCTCTCCATGCTGACGACACAGCAATCTTCACGTATAGTGCCTTCATCTCTGAAGCAATAAATAACTTCCAAGACGAATATGTTTTCTGAATGGACAAAAAAATGGGGATTATAGTTAAACCCATCAAAATGTGAAACAAAAATGTTTACCTTGCGAAGAACAAATATCCCTCCCCCTTTAAAAGTAAATAAATATCCGATTACATGGGCCCCTTCAAATACATCAATCAAATATCTAGGCGTCCTCTTGGATACTCGTCTTACAAGGAAACCTCATATTATACACAGACTAAATAAAATTTATGGAGCCCTACTCAAATTATATCCCTTTACTAATAAAAAGTCATCTCTAAAAATTGAAAATTCTTTGTTTCTTTACAAATCAGTCCTAAGACCCACAATAACTTACGCAGCCCCAATTTGGGGAGGTGCCACTTCTTCCACTATAAAACCCTTACAAACCTTCCAGAATAAAGTCCTTTGTACAATCGTCAATGCCCTGTGGTCCAATAAATCCAATATCCAATAAACTTCATGGAGAACTTGGCATAGAATCAATTGTAAATAACATTTCCTTACTGACATCCAAATTCTTTTGCAACCTCCAAACTGCCCCTTGCACCAGCCACCAAAAACCAGCATTGCTCCTACAAGAATTAAATCTCGTTTCCCAAAAGATTTGTTCCGTCCCCCATAACTTAGAGAAATTTTTCTCACCTCTCACTCTCAATCTTGTTTTCTTCACAAACTTAACAATCATCATGGAGGTACCCAGTGGGGATATCCTCGATCAAAAATAAGGTTGATAGTGTGCAAATTTACAGTTACTCGTAACTTCGAGCCACTATCTATTATAGTACATAATTAAAACAAATACTCCCCTGTAAAGTGGTAATCTTGGTTTTTAAAATTTGTAAGTTAAGCTTGGTTTTTAAAATTCTGCCAAGTAAGGGTACACTGGCTCGCGTAGGCGCGCGGCCCTTCATTGAGCATACCCCGCTGTTGCTGACAAAGAAAGCGGTTGAAAGAGACGGAGGTAGTAGGCGCCGCAACCCGGCCCGAACTGAGCATGACGTTGTTCACCATCTACAGTAGAGGCAGTGTATAAGCGACTCTGACAGTTCTCTCGCCACGTGCAGCGGTGCGTCGTGTGACCTGCTCTGAAGCAATCAACGTGCGAGGATTTGTTTACTTTTTCGCAGCCAGGGTTCAGCGTTGCCGCTAATCTGACTCACACGAAGTCGCTTGAGAAGCGCGCAGACTCCTGTCATCAGCAGTATCATTGCGAATGAAATATGCCTTTGTCGATACGCACCAGACCAGTTAGTGTGTGTCTTCCAAGCGCTTCAGTGCATTGGTTGGAGGCTGTGAGTTTCGTGATGGCCGCGCCCCACACGTCGCGCAAACGTGGAGTTGTGTTGAAGAGCCAGGCTCGCGAATTTGTTTATCGTTTACGCGAATATTTCGAGGCAGAAAAGGCGAACGGGGGGACATTATTACCTCTCGACAATGTTGTGGGTAGAGTCGCGGCTGCACTGCAGATAGGCCCGACAACAGTAAAAAAAATCACGCGAGAGAAATGTCCTGAAAATTTGAGTGAGCCGACTGGTTCGTTGTATACACCGGGCACGACCAGAAAGAAAAATATATTATCTGTTACAGACATGGATAATTTTCAAATGGATGCCATTAGACAGCACGTCTACAGGTATTACCAGAAAAAAGGGTATCCCTCTCGAAAAAATTGATAGTCACACTAAAAGACAGTGGTCTATTTTCCGGCAGCGAAAGTAGCCTTTCTATTGTATTACGGAGGCTCGGGTTTAAATGGAAGAGCTTTTCTGGAAAAAAGTATTATTAGAGACAGGTGACATTGTTGCCTGGAGATGCCGATTTTTGAGAGAAGCAGTGAAACTGGATCCCAAACAAATCGTTTGGCTTGACGAAACTTGGATGAATGCAAACCATTCAAAGAAAATAGGTTAGACCGACGATACAGTTCAAGGTACTTTGCCAGTTCCTATTGGAAAGGGGGGTCGTCTTATTCTAGGGCATGCAGGAAATGCTGATGATTTTATTGGTGGAGGAATGCTTCTCTTCAAATCAAAGAAGACCATGGATTATCACGAAGAGATGAATGCTGCAAAATTTAAAGATTGGTTTGTTTCTTTACTGCCTGAAATGCCTGTAAATTCTACTATAATAATGGACAATGTGCCTTATCATTCTCTGCAATTAAACAATGCGCCCACCACCCAGAACTATGAACAGTTGAAAGCGAAGCTGGAAGAATACTTTTTGCCCAAAAGCAAGCAGAGTATAGAAAGCCACAGATTTAATGTACGTATACAGGGGCCCTATGAAAAGTTTGATAGTTTTTTGACAGACTTGCGCAAACTGTCATCAAACTGTGAGTTTGGCAATTTGCGAGACAGGCTCATACGATATCGAATCGTTAGTGGCGTAGATGATCAAGGACCGTTTATTGCGCGAGCCCGATGTGGACATTAAGAAGGCTATTGACATTTGCAAAGCGGCGGAGCAGACAGAAAACTATGTCAAGTTACTGACACAACAAGTCAATGGGTTAGAGGTCAACGAGGTTAGGAAAAGTTATGGTAAACAAGTTGGAAAAAAGCCGCAAGGAAAGACAACAGATTCTGACGAGAACAGCGGGAAGGAAGAAGTGCAAAGCAGAGGCGAAGCCACGACCGACTGCTACCGAGGTTTTCAGAACAAGAAACTCGATTGCAGTCGCTGTGGACTGACATGTGAGAAACAATTGTCCAGCGTTTGTAAACAATGTATGAAATGTCAAAAGTTTAATCACTATGCAAAGGTATGTAAATCAAAAGTTGTCGGGGCCATTGATTCAAAGATTGAGCCTGAGATTAGGTATGTAAACGGTACTATGGAAGTTGACGAGTGTAATTTAGAATTAGATTGGTTTGGAAAGCTAAAATTGTTAAAGTGCAACAAAGAGGTTAGTTTTTTTTAATTCGTTGCACTCTTAATTCAACTTATTGACGAAACGCGTCTCTTCGTCCCTGATCGAGCGTTGAGCGCGGAGTAATCCTCCATTATCTATACCTCTATTCCAGAGGACGCTGTATTTTGATGTCTCGTCTCGTCAGTTGTCAAAGAGGACCGCCAGGTAGCATCTCCGCGTATGCGCCTCTTACTTCACGCGCCCCTGCGTCACTACCCAGCGGCCAGAACTGGGAAGGAGTTAGGGTTTAGGACACTTCACAGGGGTTGGACTAGCCCTTGTGAAGCGGCCAAACTCGTTTTGTTGGAACAAATTTCAGATGAGATTCGACAGGAATCGAACCCGGACCTCAGTGGTGAAAGGCTAACGCTTCGCTATGTGCCACGAGCGAGCCTTGCAGTTTCAAGTTAGATACACGGACACATGTCAGTGTCATTCCTTTGCATATTTTAAAACCTTGAAACTCTAGAATTTGTTAAGGAAAACCAATGTCACTATGTCAAATTATTGTGGATATAATTTAGAGGTTAAAGGCTCATGAGACTTGACGGTTGTTTCTGAAAATAATTTGAAGAGAACTTTGAGATATTTTGTAGTCGACACGAAAGTAAAATCAATTGCTATTCTTGGAATAATTGCTATTCAGTTATTGAAATTGCTTGGTAGAACTAACTTAGTGTGTGAAATTAACGCTAATCTTGATATGCACAAATTTCAGGACATATTCGAAGGAATTGGCAAAATCAGATGCAGTATTTTAAACAAAAAAACGACTATGAAGCTGTTGTAGTTCCCTGTAGAAGAGACGCATTTGGATTATTGGCTCCCTTGAGTAGAGAGCTTGAAAATATGGTCACAGACTGGGTTATTTGTAAGCAAACAGCGCCATATGAGTTTGTGAACCCAATTGTGCTGGTGCGCAAACCAGACAATTCCCTTCGAATATGCCTGGATCAACAAAATTTGAACTCAGCGATAATGAGAGACCATTTTAAGATGCCGACATTCGATTAAATAATAGCGGATATGGCCAGAGCTAAATTCTTTACAATATTAGATGCGAACACAGGTTTCTGGCAAATAGAGTTGTCTGAGAGAGCGTCAAAATTAACTACATTTGCCATACCATTTGGTAGATACAGATTCTTGCGATTACCGTATTTTCAGAACCAACGAAAGACGCAAAAAGGAGTGCCATATTCCATCATGAAGATAGGACCCTCAAATATCATATTAGAAAAAACCAAGTGTAGTGGCCGTTCCCTAACTATAGCTATTTTTTAACTTGGCATCTGAGAGTATAATCTTCAAAATTTAATAAGGGACTACTTTTTACTTCTTTCTCTGTCCTGCCGTTAGAGTCGTTTGATCTACAGCACTGCTTGATAGGGTCGCGATCATGCGACATTTTTCGGCAGGACGAAGAAAGACGCAAAAAGATGTCCCTTATTCCATCTTGAAGATAGTACTCTCAGATGCCACGTTAAAAAAAGCAAGTGTAATACGCTCACTCTATACTGCGGTTTTTTCATACCTAGACTTAAGGTCACTGAAGGCCCGTCACCACGTTAGCATTTAGGCACGGTTTTTCGCGACATTTTCAGTAGTGCCGCTAGGTATCGCATGCTCGCGACCATATCAAGCAGTGCCGCAGATGAAGCGACTCTAGCGGCACTTCTGAGAAAGACAGGCACGTCCACACGATGCGTCTTTTCTGTGCGTCACGGGAATAAAATTGCATGCGCAAAGTCAGTGGGGCGTCACGTAAATGGGAGATTTTGTCGCGCTACGAGAGGTCCAAGTAGTTGCAGTGACGTTCTCTAGATGGCTGCACCAGCGCTATTTTTGTCATGTGATATCTGACGTCACTCGGGGACTATTCGCGAACATTCGAGAAGGAGCGAAAATTTACAAATGATTAACGATGTTTCGAAACTTCAGCCAATCGCAGCCAATAGTCGTATCCCTTCCATCGTACCCTTTGAGTTTGAGACGGGCCCCGAAGACATTTTTGAAAGAAAGGGTGCCGAAGGAGAGTGTTTTCCAAAGAAAAGGTGGTGTTTACTGTTCCGCTTCGTACAGAAGAAGCCAAAAAATGTCAAAGGTCCCTAGTCAGTAAGTATGTTTTCAAATATTAGTGTAACAAAAATTGTTATTACTGAGAAGACCAAAGTAACATAATTTACCGTTATGAATTCATGATGTCTCCCCATTACATTTTTAAAAATGTAAGGAATGCACGTTTTATCGTAAATATTTTATAGGAACTATAATTCGTAGTGTGTAATATGTGGCAGTTATATATAAATATTAATAAACTAAATTGTTTCAACTTGCAATACATTTCAAAGTGCTTGATATCCACTACATTCCAATAATGTTATAATACATTTCAAAATTAAAATTAATATGTATGAATGGAGTGGTTAACATGAAATATGTGAATTAATATTTAGGTTGAATTTATTGATGCAAAAAATTGAAGGATTTTGTTTCACGTCATAGCAATGTCATGAATTGTAAATTGATTACAAAACATTAATATAAATTTTCTTTTGAGGAAATACATGTTATGTAATATAATACATGTTATACATGTACCACAAAAATTTTCAATCAGCACTGTTACTAATAACTGGCTGTCCTTTCTCAGGCGCGGATCCAGAAAGTATATTTGGGGGGAGGAAATTTTCTCTCACTCTTTTTCTCTAGTATATAATATATATCCTAAACATGACAAATAATTTATTATATAATATAATATTCTAGCAAAATATTAAAATGATTATTTAGTGAATTAATGTATGTTGTAAAAATATTAATGTAAAAATATTTATGTTTCAAATGCCTGTGACAAATTAAAATGTACATTAACTGACAAATTTGGGGGGGGGGGATTTCCCTTATCCCCCCCGTGGATCCGCGTCTGCATTTCTGCATCTTCCACCAATATCAGAATGGCCTAATGATAATTGGAAAAGGGTCACCTTGTGCTCATCATTTTCAAGAGAGTGACTACAACCGAAAACACGAAGAACAGTTCCTTGCCCACTTAGTGGCTGGAACTGTTCCTTCCTTTCAAGTCTTGAAATAAAACTATTTTAAGGAGAGAGAGGGAGAAAATTGCAATTTATGCTCTGTGCTGTAAGATACCACTGCAACCATCTTTTTTTTTAAAAAAAATTAATACACATAATTGCAACAATGGAGAATGTTTATCATAAATAAGTTTACTTCAAAAATGGCAACAATACTTTAGTGAATAGAATTCAGAAACAAGTATCATTTCTTTCTTATTACAACAGTATTGCTAACCTTTCTTGCCATGCTAATATATCTGCTGAGGAAAACTTATAATTCAAAATGAATGGATCAAACTTGCAAGTGTCATTATTTTTTAATTGCAGATCCACCAAGTGGTCCAGGTGCCTTCGGGGAAATCTTCTCAACTCGATATGAGAGTACCCATTCGGGTAAATTATTATTTATCTTTAATTTCTTTTCAAACAACATACCATTCCCATTGAACATTTCAAATTTATTTCATATATCAAATTAATTTTTCTAATGGCTTTTACTATACAATTGATACTATAATTTTTCCAGGTGACCTCATGGTGGAAGATGCAGAAGGTCATTTACAAATGGACATATTTGAAGAGGAAAGTCATGGCACCAACAGTAGTCAGGTACAATCTTCTTTGGGTACACCAGACACACCACTGCAAGGGGTTCTTTCCAAATTTAAGTTTGGCTCTAGAAAATACAATTTGAAAAGATTAATGGGTTATCGTAAAGGACAAATTATTTCCCCTCACAGTTACAAAAAATTTCAGGTAGCAAAATATTTTAAAGATAAATATTTGAGGCAGGCGAGGAAATGCTTGGATATGTCCTTTTTGCAGACACGAAATGTGTCTCATAAGGACAGCCATGTTGTTGACTTGCCTAGTGAAATTTTTCACTCTCATCAACTAAATTCCACAATTCCCATTAATCGTAGGCAATATTCAGACCATATTAAGGCTCTGCGTCTGGGTATTCAGGGAAGTAGTGCTAAAGCCTACCGGCTGCTTAGACATGTGCTTACCTTACCATCGTCCAAAATTCTGACCTGCATTTTCAGAGTGTTCCTTTAACCATAGGCATTTCCAAGACTGTGCTTAATAGCATGATTAAGCAACTCTCTACCATATTGGATAATCCTAATCCAAAAAAATAATTTCCAGCAAGTTTTCAGTTTTTGTGTTTGTATTGTGTTACATGGGGGTCAAATGGCTGTCATGGGTCTGGCGGGGATTACCGATGTCCATAGGTAATCACTACTAAATACCAGTAATACCCCCCTGTAATGGGGATACCCGATTTGGGTGAAAAGTCAGCAAGTCCTGTTCTCTCCTCCTCGTGGCGGCCCCTGGGTGCTCTCTTGGAGAGTAGCTAATGAGAGCAGGGCGAGGGCGAGTCTCCGGCGCCTGAAAACGGGAGCATTGGACTAAGGGAAGGAAAACCCCGACAGAAAAACCAAGGGTGGGGGGGACTCTCCAGGTGTAGTTAACCAACCTCCCTAGGGGAAGGAAACCCCGAAATCAAACCCGGTCCACCAGAGTGGGGGTTAAGCATAGGGTTGGCAGCCCTATCTTGTAAAAAGAACCTTGTCACGAATCCTAACGAGATGCCTCGTAATACGATACCTAACTCGTGGAGACGACTCGGCAAAGAAACACGGCTAAAGAATAAAATAAAAATGGGAACTTGGAACATTAGAACTATGCTCCAACCAGGGAAAATGATGGAGATTGCGGAAGAAGCTAAGAAATTTCAGTTTGATATTATTGCCCTTCAGGAATTAAGATGGGAAGGCCATGGTAGTATTGATAAAAAGGATTTTACTCTGTACCATTCGGGACCTGAGAAATGAACTGGACTATATGGAACTGGATTTATAGTCAATAAAAGGTTGAAGAAAAGCATCCAGTCCTTTATACCATTAGGGGAGAGACTATGTAAAATCATATTAAAGGGAAGGTTTCGAAACATCACCATATTTTCTGCACTTGCTCCAACAGAAGAAAGACCTGATGATGAGAAATTCGCCTTTTATGACACTTTGGAGAAACAATGTAACAAAGTCCCAAAATACCATAGTTTTAGTATTAGACGACTTTAACGCAAAAATAGGTAAGGAGGAAAGTATATCCATAGTGGCAGGAAAATATTCTCTCCATACAGAAACTAGTGAAAATGGACAAATGTTGACTAACTTAGCATTAGCAACAAACCTATTGATTATGAGTACATTCTTTGAGCATAAAAACATACATAAGCACACATGGAAAATACCTGGGTCTTCATCTTTTAATCAAATAGATCATGTTTTAATAAACAGACCACAATAGAAGAGATACGGGAAGTTGTGAAGATGTTAAAAAATGGCAAGGCACCTGGAGAAGATGAAATACCTGGTGAATTAATAAAAGCTGATGGAGAGGAATTATTGAAGGCATTACATAAAATAATATGTAAAATATGGGAAAGGTATGAAATACCGAGAGAATGGAAAAATGGGCTTATATGTCCAATATATAAGAAAGGAGACAAACTCGATTGTAAAAACTATAGAGGAATTACACTCTTGAACACTGTATATAAGATATTTTCCAGTATAGTTCAGAGGCGATTGAACAACTTCGCTGAAAATATAATTGATGAGTATCAATGTGGATTCCGGAAAGGTAGAGGAACTACAGACCAGATATTTACTATTAGACAAATAATGGAAAAATGTTATGAGTATAATATTGATTTACATCTACTCTTCATTGACTATCAACAAGCATTTGACAGTATTAACTGGAACCAGTTGTTCAGAGTGCTAAAGGAAGATGGAATGCCAAGCAAATTGATAAGATTGATCCAAACTTGTTTGTCTGAATCTCAATGTAAAGTATACATTGCAGGGAAGATTAGCGACCCATTTAAAATAACATCGGATGTTAAGCAAGGTGATTCGCTATCAGCTACACTATTCAACATCGCTCTCCATAGTGCTGTGAAAACATTAAATATTAGGGGCAACATCCTCTATAAGTCTAAACAATGCCTAGCATATGCTGATGATATAGCACTAATAGCAAGAAGTAAAGAGGCACTAGAAGAAATGTTTACAACATTGGAAATAAATAGCAAAACCATAGGCCTTAAAATTAATGAAAAAAAGACCAAATACTTGAAAATGTCAGCATCAGAAACTAGAAGAAAAATACAAACAATGGAGATAAATGATTACAACTTTGAAGGAGTCAGTGATTTCACATATCTTGGAGTTAATATTAACAACACAAACAATGTATCTGAAGAAACCAACAAAAGGGTGATGAAAGGTAATAAGGCCTATTATGCAAATATACCACTCCTAAAATCTGCTCTCTTGACTAGGAAAACAAAAGTCAAGTTGTATAAAACTTTAATCCGACCAATAGTAACTTACGGAGCAGAAACATGGGTCCTGAGCAATAATGACATCGAGACAGTACGTAGATTTGAAAGGAAAATTGTAAGGAGAATATATGGAGCTGTAAAAGATAGAGAAAGATGGAGGATAAGATCTAATGAAGAAATAAACAATATACTTGAAGATCAAGATATAATTAGATTCATAAAATCTCGCAGAATTTCTTGGTTGGGACTCGTGCAGAGAATGGGAGTGGAAAGAATGCCTAAACATATACATAAAAATAACATTCTGGGCGTACGAAAACGTGGCAGGCCCAGAAAAAGTTGGATCCAGGATGTTGTGGACAAGAAAACCTGGAAAATTGGACCTGAAAACAATGAAAGTCACTGGATGGTGGGAGAAGGCCAAAAGAAGAGAGGAATGGAGGCAGATCGTGAAGGCAGCCTTGGCCCACATCGGGCTGTAGTGCTTTGGAAGAAGAAGAAGAAGAAGAAGAAGATTAAGTGTTACATTCATATTGTGAAGTGAGATCTCTTAGGTCACAAAAGTGGAGACATCTGTTATAATTATTATTATAATAATTATTATTATTTAATACTATTATTATTGTTGCTGTTAATGATAGATGAAATCCCAGGGAAAATTCTGTGATGTGGTGAAATGAAATTTCATTACTAGTTAATACAAGTATATCTGCACAAATCTCCACCATTCGGGCTTCTTACTGTCTAGCATGGCACATTGCGCCAAATGACTTCAAAAGATTTGTTTTAGTGGTTCAAAAATGAAGCGATAACAGCTGGATAGAATAGACCAGGAGTGATACCAAACTGCAGCATTAACTATTTTTAAGTAATTTTCTTCAAGGTTTACTATGGGAGGATCCAAATAAAAAAAACAACCTTTTTTACAAATTTGAAGATATCTTATAGTACTAATACTTTTCTGAATGGAAATGATATTAGGAATGTGAAAGTCATATAAAAGTCATAAAAAAGTAAAAGGATTGAACAGAATGTGAATGTAATTATTCAGGATCTATTTGATGGTATTAATTTGGATATACATTATCAAAAATGTAAAAAAAATGAAAAATGTTGAACGGAATTGAAGAACCAACATTCAAAATATTTTTAATAATTTTTGTATGTATGATTTTTGTGTATCCAAAGTTTATAGAAAATATATTAAAATACTTAAGTGGAATTGAGAATTAATTTATTTATTGAGTTGGAGGATTTTGAGATAATAAATATTTGTGCTGTATGAAATCAAGGAAGCAAGTTTTTTCAATGCTTAAACAAAGAATGTATTTATTGCAATTAGGAAAATTAAAACTAGAAAATAAGTAAATACATTTTTTTAATGTTAAAAAATTAATTCAAAAACGAGGATTATAATTTCTAAATTAGCTAAATACAGATACACTGAATTTCCAATAAAATGAACATAAGTAAAATTTAAAAATTGAAAATTAACATTATAAAAGAAAATGAGAACTTATTGCTTTGTGACATGTAAGTTATGAGGACCAAAATGAATTACACATTTGTGAAAAGTGTTAATGAAAGTAGGAAACTCTTCAGTTTTAAACATGAATTCTTGTAGCAAAGATTTAATTAGTATCTTATTCCAACATTACTAAGATATACCTATTTAAATAATCTTTGTAGTCCCATATTTTCTTTGCTCACATTACCTGTTGTAACATCATTGTTAATAAGTATTCGGTTCAATTGCAGAAAGATCTCACACCATTGTTTGTATCTGTATATTGGTTTTCTTATTTTGTAAAACATGTATTTTAGTTTTCATTTAGTTTTTTCTGTTTGCTTGCTGGCAATTATGTTGTATGTGTCCTAATCTCAGGCCCCTCTTGATTCTTACACCAAACAATGCAAGAACTTCTTATCCAATTAATGACAGTAGTGTCATCAAGATAATGTTATATTTAGAGTTGAAACAAAGACACATGATAATCATATAATGTGTCTTTCTTTATTGATTTTCTTTTTTTTATGTTAAATTTGAACTGCTATGTATCCATTAATTGTAATTTAATTTTCTATCTTATTGTGTATTTATTTATAATTTTGTTATATCTTTTATCCATATCTTGTAGACTGACGATGACGGCAAAGCCGTCGAAAGCCGGCTATCTTAATAAAGCTAGTATGTTGACGAAGATGACCTCTTTTATTTCTTCTTATAACTTCCATATTTAATTTTGTAGTGGAAAAGAAAAAAAATATTTTTTTCCCCTTTTTTTTCCGTTTTTAAAAATGTCTTTTAATTTACAAGTTACCCTTGCCCTTCCCAAAAGCAATATATAAATAATAATTATTCATTTCCGACGAAGCATATGCATGGAACGTTCTAAGTCAATGGCAAAGAGCCATTCGCTTACCGTATGCTACTACCGCGACGAATTAGGGAGAACAAATATACGAACGTCACTGCAACTACTTGGAAGAAGTTCGTTACACGACGTGCCGTTAACATGGCCGCATAGACAGATGAGTGCTCTGTGCATGGCCGTGTCTGCCCACTGATTGAACGAAAAGACGCATCGTGTGGACGCGTCTTTACGTGTCTTAAAACCGTGCCACTACCGTGGCGATGCGCCTTCAGTGACATTGAAGTCCAGCTTTGAAAGAGCCGCAGTATACCCGCATTTTTCCATGCCATCGTTCAAGAAAAGTTGCGCGATTGGTTCTCGTATTCCCACTCGGTTGATTCGTCCAAGAAAATTGTTTTAAATCATAATTATGACATAATATACCGTGGTATGTTACGGCTGTTGTGCTGTGGCACAACGTAGTTTTGTATTTGTATTGTTCCATGCAAATCAGATGATGCAAATGGAAACGAAATATCAGACATAATCGCGATGGACCAATTTAGGCACACCCAGCTAGAACCTCCTGTTGCTATGACGACCAGTGGACCGGTGACAATAAGATTTGCTGAAATACCAGTTTCACTGGTATTACTGACATTCTCCTTTGCGAGTGCATCGTGGCATCTCCTTCGAACTCCTAATGAATGAATAATCGATTTGCTACTCATATAAAATGAATTCTCGGGGCACAAAATCTTATGTAACAGCTATTACAATTCTCTTTTAGCACGTGTTTATAACCTTTAAATCACCTCTACTCTCGGAAAGTTAAGTATTCTTTGGGTAAATCATGAACACAAGTGACATAGAAAAGGCATTTGAACCCCCTATTATATCAGCATTTGGAAATGTATTATTAGATATAGAAGCCATTATTATTGATGAAAGCATCATTAAAAAATTTGATTTAGAAGCAGAGGCCCAAAAAGAAATAGATGAGGCAGAATTCCGTGTCCTCTTAGAAGAAACCACTACAAAGTAAGAAAACTATTATTTTCACTTTTGTTTCTGATATAAACCCATTAATATATACCTTTATAAAACCCTCGTACTTACATTTACGTACCTTCTATTTAGATGTAATATTACAATGCGTTGCCCTGGTGGTTCTGCTCAGAATACTTTGCGATGGTTTCAATGGCTTATACAACTGCCTAATTATTCTGTTATTTTTGGTGGAATTGGTACCGATGATAATGGAGAGTTTCTGGAGAGAGCAGTTACAAAAGATGGAGTGAGAACCAGGTACAGTAGTGATAAAAATATATACAAACATTTGCATATAATCTTTATAGTAGTGACAGAAACGTAGAAAATAGTGCTTCTGCTTAAAGTAGTTTTGATCTGTGAACTGTTATTGAAAATCTTGATCAATATAGTGATTGTGCAATATGTGATAGTGATTGTGCAGAAAAGTAATATATTTAAATAATTATTGTGTACTTACTTCTTTGCAGAGTGATTGTTTTTGAAATATCTGCCACATTTTTGTAATTTGAATGCAAATTGATTCAGAGTATTACAAAGTATTTTTTTTTTTTATTTGGCAATGTTCCAATCAATAAAACTTGTTACTTTCAATACACTTTTCAAAAATATTAAGTAAATAAATATTGTTTAAATTTCTGTTATTCCGTATTATTCTCTTGTGGACTAACTTAAGTTGTAATGAATACTAATACTCTGTATTCCCTTGTACACAAAATAAATTTTGGTGGTATACAGGTCATTAGTAAATTATATTCTAATCTGTAGTGCTTCTCTTTTCTACAGAATAGATAACTGTTCTTGTGGCTTGCAGTCGTAAAGAAACTTGAAAAATTTAAGGAATGATGTAATGTACTTTGGACAATATTGTATCACGTTGCATGTAAATCAGTCATAATAACCAACTTGAACTCCTCTTTCTTGAACCCTAATTTTACCAGATAGAAGAGGAAAATGGGGTTTAGTGATTTTTGGCAGTACTAACTAATCAAATTTGTTGCACGATTGCTGATGCAAATAGTTTCAAAATGCAGAACAAAAAATTCTTGATATCAAATGTTCTCAATGATAGTCATTACTGCCTTCATAATTTAAATATCTATACCCCCTTCTCTATGAGATGAGTATTCCAAAGCACATGAAAACATGCATGAAACTGAAGAAACTCCCCCTATCTTGTGTAACTCTACCTTCTAACAGCAAAAGATACCGTGAGCACTATTTTTGAAGACAGTTGTGTTCTTGGTTAGGAACAGATAGCTTACAAATCAGTGCAAAGATTAGAAAGATGAAAGCAATTTCCTTTGCTCTGACACACCCTGAAGGGCTTCCGTAAAGTACATAAGGTAACCTGCGTGGTGAAAAATTCTCATATGTCTCTAAGCGGTGTCCCTGCTGGATTCGTTACATGCAAGAACACACAGGGTATAGGGCTTCTCAATCGGAGGATGCCCTGGGAGATTTTATATGGTGGTTACTTGTTTGGTTAAAAATTACCCAGTTTCAAAAAATGATTGTAGAAAACAAAATATAGTGGACAAAAAATATTTAAAATGCGGAAAATTCAATATAGGCACTTATCCGCTCTAAACGTTCAATTAGACAGTTATCTGTAAAATAGGCATTTAAGGGCATTATAAAACGCTCACAGAAGCCATTTCTGAGGTAAACATTGATAATGGGGTGTGTTGCCTAAAAATATTTCCAAAGAAATAAAATACTTCAAAGAAATAACTAGCTATAAGGAATAAACACTTTTTTGTTGTTGTCATTTTTAATGATTTGGATAAATCCATGAAAATTATAAATAATTTAAAATTGAGAAGTCAATTTCAACAACTGAAAGGGGCTTTTATTTTTGTTTCAGTGAGGGTTCGTTCACTAGCAGAATCAAACAAAAAGAATCTATCCTCCTTATCTTCATGTGTATTTGAAGTATTTCCTTTTTTAAAAACCCCTATTTTAGGTATTTAAATACATCTCTAAACTACATGTCAAAAAACTCAAAAACACTGTTATTCAAATTCAAAATGTATTTCAAATACTTAAATTTTTAGTATTTAAATGCCTCTGAGTAAAGTAGGGGGAAAAATTATATTCACGTAGTAAAACAATTGTATTTATTATTTACTCGAATTGTTGAATTCTTAATTGGGTGTGGATTGTTGAAGTTTGTGTTACCAACTTTGTGTTGTGTGCTTGCTTACTACAAATGATTCTTCTGTTCTTAGAATATCTATTTATTTTGAGCTTCTTTATTAATCCGCTAATATTGTGAAAATTGTTGCAATACTGTGTGCAAGTGAAATTTTTATATTCAATATTTTCATTACCTTTTTTTTATTTTATAAAAATTATGATATGTGGCAGTAGATCTTAATTATCTTGAAAATTAGGATTTTGTTTCCATGTATGGTACCGATACATTTTGTATATAATTAAAATTCATGGGAGTACATACTTTGCTGGTGGGTTTGTGAGAGAGATGTTAATTGAAATGAGAGATATGTTCTATTTCAATTATTTTTCATTGACAAATTATTGTTTTCAATTTCAAGACCGTTTGCAAAATCTTCTTTTTGTTTTGTTTGTTTGTAAATTCTCATTTGGATGCTAAATGTTCTATTATTACTCCCATGCACATGTTTGTAGAATATCCTAATAAGTGTGTAATTAAAGAAGGATGGTTCACCCTAGAGTTTATTTATTATTGTTTAGATTCTTCTGGATTCACTACTAGATTTCTCATTTTTTGAACACTTTTCTCTTAACAGAAGTGTGTAATGCAACATGAAACACTTTTTTAAAATCTTTTTATTCCTTATTTTGACCTTTTCCTTGCAGGTATGCTTATCATCAGGAATTTAAGACAGGCACCTGTATATCATTCATTAATGGAAAACGATCATTAGTAGCTCACCTTGGAGCTGCAGATCACTACAGTGCTAATGACCTGGACATTCCAGAAAATTGGGAAATTTTGAAAAACGTTCTTATGATTTATGTGGAAGGATTTTTTATTACACATAGTTTTGAAGTGGCAATGCGAGTGGCCAATTTTTGTCACACAAATGGGAAATGCTTTGGAATGAATCTTAATGCCCCATATGTGTGTCAGAAGTATGGGGATCAGTTGTTGAATTTGATGCAATATGCTGATATAATATTTGGGCATTCAAGTGAGTTTCTTGCTTTAAGTAATAACATAATATCTCCTGTAAACTCACCTCAAGATGTTGCTACTTTCATTCAGAAGAGATCTTTATTGAAAGAGAAGAAAAACAGAAAGAAAAGCATACCACTTCTTTTACAAAATGGACCAATTATTATCATCACTGCAAGTAGCCAACCGGTTTCAGTATTTCAAGGACTTTCAGAAGCTCCCTTAGAATTTCCAGTTCCTCATCTTGACAAAGCCCTCATTAAAGATACAACTGGGGCAGGTGATGCATTTGTTGCTGGCTTTTTGTCTGCTGCTTTTGCTAATATGAATTTGGAAAAATGTGTTAAAAATGGATGTTCAACTTCTCATAAAATTATCCAACAAATTGGAGTTTCTGTACCTAGTCATTCTTCGGAAAGGAGTTCAGTGTAAAGAGGACAAGACAAGGTTGTTGTGTGAAAGACTTAAAGTTAAAATGGTTCATGGTACTTCCTGATTCATATATATATATATATATATATATATATATATATATATATATATATATATATATATATATATATATATATATAAAGTTCAAATCACTTTATATAGTGTTATTTAATAAGTTTTGATTTTTATTTTTGTTTTACATTTCTTTGTTTGAAGTTGTCACTTGTGATTTTCATACAATATTTTGTAAATAATAAAATTTTAGATTTACCAAAAAGTAGTATTTCGTCTTTCCCTTCATGAAGTAATCTACTACCTGCCTTGAGAACATGGAGAACAATAATTTGAATAACTTTGTTTCCCACAAACTCCAGATGACTTGCACAAATAGTGAAGTTACATTTATGTCCAGAAGCAAAACAAGGGGACATCTCAGCATTCGCTCAAAGGATCAGGGAAACTGGACAAAAAACTGACTGAGATGGGGGTCATTGACCCAGAAGCTGAGGTACAATACTTATAGTATTACAGGTTATTTAGAATTATACAGTCCAAATGATAATTAATATATTCAATATCATTATTAAAATTAATATTACTTTCCTTTTTGATGCTCAGTATAGTCTGTAATTGTATAAAAACAGTTATGCAAAAGAAAAGATTTTACTTAGCACTTAAACTTGTGTATCAAATTTAATCGTTTAATGTTATCTGGCAATGTCTTGAAAAATAATATACATGTATTGTGTGTGAATTTTTTGTAGTGAGCTGTTGATAATTACACCTATGATTACTATGTCAAATGCTATAGTTTTAGTCATCAGTAATAGCTGAAAATCTGTTCCCATCCTTGACTAAATAATTTGTGACAAAACCATTGATTTGTTTTAATTTCTGCATCTGACAAAATGACTGCTGAGGTTTACATGCAAAGTTTTAAACTAGCCTAACTTTGAAATGAATTCTTCTAGAAGGCTGTTGTTTTTATATTTGTCAGGAAGTTTCATAGAGTTTGCATACTGTCTGTGTTGAATTATGATGCTTGTACGAATGTTTGTACGTTTTTGGGTCTATAGTTAGTTGAATTGGTTGGTTGTTTTATACATTTGTAAGACTTTAAAGTTTGTTTGGGATAAATTACATTTTTTGGATAAACATTGCTTTTTACAAAATCTACTTAAGCAATTATTCTGAAATTAATACAGTTGGTTGCTAAATTAACAATAAAAGTACTTTTGCATAGTTTGCATGAGAGTAATTAATTCAGGTTATTAAGTTTTATCAATTTAAAGACAAATTTTTGTATTAAATATTAGACCTACATTATATGTTTAAAAAAAGTAGTTAATAATTTATGCAAATATTATAAATGTGCTACAGGGTACAAAAGTTACTGGTTTTTGCCAGTATCACATCTCAAGGAAATACATGTTCAGAAAAAGAAATACTAAAATGTGTAGTCAGTTTAACACAAAATATAACACAGGACATGGTATAGGACTCATTGGCTCTCCATAAATCAATATTTATTTGCAATTCAGATCAAAACATTCCATTTTCATATTTAGATACACTTATTTTGGCTAAGTGTATGTTTTGTGGGAATTCTGATTTGGTGTTGTTGACGTTTTTATGAGAAGAAATAAAAGAGGTCATCTTCGTCAACATATTAGCTTTATTAAGATAGCCGGCTTTCGACGGCTTTGCCGTCATCGTCGGTCTACAAGATACAGAAAGATATAACAAAATTATAAATAAATACACAATAAGATAGAAAATTAAATTACAATCAATGGATACATCTAAAGTATTTAGTTACAGATAGCAGATAAAATTTCAAAAAAAAAAAAAAAAAAAAAAAGGAAATGCAACGGGAGGATTAGTAGCAGTTCAAATTAAACATTAAAAAAATCAATAAAGAAAGACATTATATGATTGCAAAAGATAAGGAACATATAGCAGATAAAATTGCAAAAATGAATTGCGACGGGGGGGGGAATTAATACAGATATAGCAGTTCAAATTTCAGATTATAAATATATGTGAAGAAATATACATTCTCATATTCAAAAGAAAGAAAAACAAAATATATATATATATATATATATATATATATATATATATATATATATATATATATATATATATATAATTATATAAGAAATGGGGGATAGTAATAATAATTAATATCAAATGTTATTACAAAGATGTGGAAATAATTGAATAATAAGTTGAGCCGCTTTGCTTACCTCGCTGCTTTCGGCAAAAGTCGGTTGACTGTGCCCAGAGGAAACGTGACACGGGGTTTTTATTGCTTTCCAGAGATCCGACGAGGGGTCGGAGGAGGTCTGTTTAGTGTTCTCTTGGAGTCTTAGGAGGCGGGGGAGTCGGTTAGTGAGGTCGGGGTGTGTAAAATTATTAGTTGAGGGGACAGAGGGAAATTAGTTTGTTCGTTGAGAAAGGCCTCAGATTTCTGCTTAGCTTGAAATACGTGAAAGATTTCTAAAGCGCTTCTGTTCCAGAATTTATTTTCTATTTCAAAAATGTTAATGTCTTGAGTCTGGCTGGAAAGTGTGTCCTGCGTTTATAAGATGTGTAGCAAAGTGCGAATTGTTTGTATTGTGCTTCCATGCATGTAAATGTTCTTTAACTCTGGCATTGAAGCTTCTACCTGTTTGGCCGATGTATTTACCTCGCAATTGTGGCAGTGGAGTTCATAAACTTCTGATTTCGCCATGAGTGGGGTGGTGTTGCGAGGTGAGAGTAGGTGTTTGAGGGATTTGTGTGTGGTAAAGGAAACGAGAAAATTGTATTTGTTGTTAAAACAGAAAGTGTATTTTGAGACTCATGTTGTATCCCAAACTTCTGAACTCCCGTAACATGTTGTTCACAATTTTGACATAATCAGGATGTTTATTATTTCCTAGAAAATTGTCCATAACGTCTTTAAATGCATTCCAAGCATTTTTCTCTTTAGAAGTCATATTAGCTTCAAATTCCCTGTCTGTAGTTAAAGCTCTGTTTTGAGGACCCACAAAGATTCCTTCTTTAATTTTTGCTTCAGACAGAGCAGGAAATTTGTGGGTGAGATATTTAAAACAATCACCATCTTGGTTAAGAGCTTTCACAAACTGCTTCATTATACCAAGTTTTGGCTAATCAGGAGAATAGCTACCCCCCTATGCCAAGGCTACATTAAGTCACATACATTTTTTTTTAATTTTCTTAGTAGGAAATGACATTTTTTAATGTCTATTTATTTACT
This sequence comes from Teleogryllus occipitalis, assembly GCA_011170035.1. Lineage (NCBI taxonomy): Eukaryota > Metazoa > Arthropoda > Insecta > Orthoptera > Gryllidae > Teleogryllus > Teleogryllus occipitalis. The sequence continues at coordinate 139,964 of BLKR01003042.1, read as the reverse complement.
ATTCCCTCTAAAAGAAATTTTCTTAAAAGTGAGTGTTCCCTTTAAAATAAATTCTCTTAAACGTGAGGGAGGTATATAAAACAACGTGAGCGCCGAAGCGACAGCGGAGGCACGAACCAGGTCTCGAGAGCGAGGGCCGGAAGGCCCTCGCGAACGTAGCACGTTGGATCCGTCGGGTAGCGACGTGCGGTAGCACGTCGCGGACCACTTGGTGAAAAAAATGCGTTGGTTAAAGAATTGTGTGGGTTATAAAATTAAATTTGTAGCTTGAAAATTAGGAATAATCAGTTCACTTAATGAGAGTACGTTGCTACGGAGATTTATACGTACAGGGGGCTTTGGAGCAGGGGGGTAGCTATTCTCCCGATCTACCCAAGTTTTATATGAAGAGGTGGCAAAGTTATTTTCTTAGGATTTACTAGGCTATCCCTTATTATGTTCGTACTTCCTGGTGTTAAACTGTCTCTTTTGGGCCATTGTTTTTGTTTCCAATGTTTTTCTCTTGCCCTGCTATCCCACACACATATAGCATGGATATTTCGTGAATCCTTGTTGTTGTCCTAATATCATACTGATAACTTTCAAATCTCCACAAAATAACCACTGATGCTCAACATACTTAATTTTCTCCAAAACGAACTTTAAACTTTCATAGCTCTCTTTCAGTCGTACTGAGTGTGCTACTGGAACTGAAGAAAGGGCATTACCACAGTGTAGCAGAACGCCTTTAAGACTTCTTTTTCTCGAATCGATGAATAGCCTCCAGTCATTTGGATCATATTTAACAGACCCCAATTTGTTTATTAAGTCTGGAATGTTATTACAGTAAACTAAATTTTGTTCATCACTGAAGTACTGCAAGAGATATTTTTCTCTGTTCCTATAGAAAGTCACTGATGTACCAGCTGCCAGCAAGTTGTTTTCCTGTAGTCTGGAACCTAACAGCTCAGCTGCATCCTTGGGAAGGTTTAAATCCCTTACTATATCATTTAGCTTGGCTTGTGATAATGGTTGTGGCTCATTTGACGTTTCAGGAACGAACTCGTCGGATACAAGTGATGATGAATCACTATTACTTCCTGTATGTGAAATAAGTTCTATAGTGTCTGTAGGTGGCTTAGGTATCGGAATACCAGGTCCATGAGAAACTGGTCTCATAGCAGATGGCAAGTTTGGGTATACAATTCCTTTTTTGTTCTTTGCATTAAAACCCTTGACATTGCATGTACAGAAGTAACAGTCAGTGCTGTGATTCTGAAGTTCACGCCAGACCATTGGTATTCCAAAATGTAGTGATGGTTTCTTTCCCTTTATCCAATTTCGTGAGTCTTCAACACAAACACTGCACACAGTATGAGGAGCTCAATGCCTTGACTGATCCCCTGATGGATTCCGAAGTATGCCTTGTAAACTTTTGTTACAAATGAGGTTATGTTTCTTCTCTGCTTCTTCACAATAAAACTATCACAAATATAGCAAAATGAATTTGGATTCTGTACGAAATTACATATGATACAAACAAGAAAATGGTAGCACTTAAATGTTAATTTCTTGCTTTACAGAACAACTATTATGGCCTGTACAGATGAATTCACAACACAAAAAAGGTGGAAGCAGCTTAGGATGTGCTGCCATCTACCTCCAAAACAACTTGTTCATTTAAGTAGATTTATTCCAATAGATGTCATTGTTTTCATGGTGTAATAGGTTATGATCACAAAACAATAGCCAAATAAATAAAAAGTGAAGATTTTAATTTTGTAAGAAAACGGTATGTGATAGGACTAAATGGACATCGTTTTTGGAATCAGAACATTGAATTTACTATAAAAAGACATCAAAACCTAAAACAGCAAAATCACTGTTGACCTGTGTAATTTTACACACCCCGACCTCACTAACTGACTCCCCCGCCTCCTAAGACTCCAAGAGAACACTAAACAGACCTCCTCCGACCCCTCGTCGGATCTCCGGGAAGCAATAAAAACCCCGTGTCACTTTTCCTCTGGGCACAGTCAACCGACTTTTGCCGAAAGCAGCGAGGTAAGCAAAGCGGCTCAACTTATTAAATTATTTCCACATCTTTCTAATAAAATTTGATATTAATTATTATTACTATTTGTTTTTCTTTCTTTTGAATATGAGAATGTATATTTCTTCACGTATATTTATAATCTGAAATTTGAACTGCTATTATCTGTATTAATTCCCCCTCCCCGTCGCAATTCATTTTTGCAATTTTATCTGCCATATGTTCCTTATCTTTTGCAATCATATAATGTCTTTCTTTATTGATTTATTTTAATGTTTAATTTGAACTGCTACTAATCCTCCCGTTGCATTTCCTTTTTTTTTTTTTTTTTTTTTTTGACATTTTATCTGCTATCTGTAACTAAATACTTCAGATGTATCCATTGATTGTAATTTAATTTTCTATCTTATTGTGTATTTATTTATAATTTTGTTATATCTTTCTGTATCTTGTAGACTGACGATGACGGCAAAGCGGTCGAAAGCCGGCTATCTTAATAAAGCTAATATGTTGACGAAGATGACCTCTTTATTTCTTCTCTTAAGTGTATGTTGTAAGTAATAGAATCAGTGGAGAGTTTGAGGCTATTTGGGGCGTCTTAAATACTACCATACTGAATGAAATTATTGAGAATTTTAATGCGTGATAATTCATGGCTCATAATTTGATATTATAGCTTTAAACTACAATAAAAATAATGAAAATGTAAATGCCTATGATAATAGCCCTCAAATAAAAAGTAATTGTTAGTTGAGTCATTTCAATGCCACTTTTCCTCAAAAACTCAAAAAGATCCAAAATAAGAAAGGTAAATCATGGATAATCAAACAAGCAAAAATTATGACATTGCAAATGCACATAACAAAACAAAAGCTATGTCGGACATTATTAAAAAGACTACAGCACCAACCAACAATAACAGAAAAACTATAGAACTCTACTACAAAAATCAAACTTTAGAAGACCCACAAGAAATTGCTGACATATTCAATGAACACTTTTCACAAATTGGTAAAAAAAATTAATCTCTCAACATTCCCTAAACAATACCACCCAATACTAATGTAACACAAATTGTCAATTCCATATTTTTATATAAAATTTTTATATAATGCAATCATCTCACATTTATAATTACTCCCTGCACAGGCATCTTGTCAGATGTATTCGATATGGCAAAAATTAAACCATTGATTAAAAAGGGTAATAGTTATGTTCCAATGAACTACAGACCCAACTGCCAGGATTTTCAAAAATTCTGGAAAGGCCTTTCAACAATAGATTCAAACATTTTCTCAATGCAAATAATGTCTTCACAAGTGCACAACATGGCTTCGGAAATCTCTAAAGAATGAGAGATTTTGAAAGCTTCAAACAGTTCTTAATGCTGTCCAGAATTCGCTAGCGCAGGCGAAGGCACCGCATGCGAGCCGCGATAACCTTGGGCTCCTCATGTTTCAAGGGCGGGGAGACGGGAGGATTCGCATCTGGACGGTCAGCAGGCACCGCAAAATATTGCGGTGAACAGCCTCTAGTCGCTCGTAAGTTACGCTTCTCTCAAGCATTTGTAAAAATGGAGTGTGTTAACGTTAGTGGTTTGTGTAGTTGTGTTATAGAATAATTATTAAGGACGTAATTTCATAGTATTGGGATTTCAGAAAAGCTCAAAATAAAAGACAGCGGTAGAGGTAGCTTCCATAAAGTGCGATATACTTAAAATAATGTTCAGGGTTCGCCTTTGAATACTTTACAACAAACTGGTCCATGATATTAAAGATATATTAACAATATATATCTTTAAAAATAAATTAAAGCTTTTCTACATCAAATCATGTCATGTTCTATAGTGTGAACAGTGTTCTACAGTGTGAAGGAATATACATATCACAACACTACTTCCATTAAAAAAAATATAAAAAAATAAAATTCTTATCCCATTTTACTTTGTTTCATGTTGACTGATTTGAACTGAAGCAAAGAAGAAGAAGAAAAAGAACTGCCACAGCCTGCGTCAAATTGCAGTAGGTCTGATGTAGAATCATAATGCCTGACTAAAATTTTATTTCCTTCACTCTGGACTGGAATATGCAATAGACATTGTTAACAGTAATATCGTTAAATCATATTCTCAATTAATATGATTATCGTTATTATATATAGTTGATAGGTAAATTTTATGTTAAAATTGAAACAGTAGTACAAAATAAACTTGAAACGTAAACTCCTTGCTACCAAAAACAATTATTTTTAATGTAATATTTTATTTGTATCTGTATCAAGTATTGTAATTCAGCTCTAAGATCAATGGCAACTACTCGATCAGGGTTTCCGTTGTTTCCCTTGATCCTTTGAACAACTGCTGAGTTGGTCCCCTTGCTTTGATTCTGGTGAGTAAATGAAATTTCACTCTCAGCACGTTTTCTTGAGCTCTCTTTTGCTAGACAGGAGTGGATAGTTAGCTATTTGTTAGCAATGTATTCAAAATCAAATTTGGTCACTTACCCATTCAGGTTTATCATATAGATGTGAACTTTTATTAAATTGAAATTCTGCTTTACACATTTGCTCATTCTAACGTGTAGTAAGAGAGAGCAGGGTTTCTGGTACTCAGGAAGAGATGTGTACCCACATATTCGTCATACATGATTAAAATTGTGTACCGTATGTGAGTCAATTATTATTATTATTATTATTACTCTACATCACGACTAAAGATGTTATGAGACGGCTGAACGCAAAATTTACTGCAGATTGCAACCAGCTACCTAAGGAGCAGATCTAGGGAGTGTCGACAATACTTTGCGCAAAATGTAGGGCCAAATAAATAAAGCAATTTCTTACACTTCCCATTCTTTTGAATGACCTGGGAGTTTAGCCAAGTTGTTACACATTTTGTGGAACCAATTCCAGAACTCCGATGACTATCAGTTCGACCTGTGCTTTTACGCCTCACTCGGCTGATCTCGATTTCCTTCCTCCTTTGGTTACGACCCATACTCTGGTTACGACCATGGTGAAAATGCATGGGTGGGTTCTTCCGGTGCACCGATTTTAGCAGGTTCTGCGCATCACCAGTTCGCGTGCAGTCACTAACCACGTGACCATAGCACAGGCCCTTCGTTTGAAAAGCCAGATGAGACGCTGGCCGCCATGTTGCGTGGAGAGCGACAAGTGTTGAGAAACGATTCGAAAGCGGTACAGAGTGACAATTTCCAACTGCAACCAACCGAAACTTACACGAAGGTGTACAAGATGCAATATTTAAAAGAAATGCTTCATAAACCTGATTCAATGTCTTGTAACGAGGTCATAATTTTGGAATCTGGCAGGACTTAAAATTCCCGCTAATATTGTGTCGCGCAGTTACGACGTTTTGGGGCCCGTTTCACAAAGGTTACAAGTCCACAAGTTACAAGTGAATTCACTGTTAACTTGTGAGAACCGCGGCAATTGCGTTTCACAATCGTATTAGTTATCACTAGTAGTTACAAGTGAATGCCTAGTAGTTCACAAGTGAAATTCTACAAGAAACAAGTGTTTCTGTTTCTCAGAACCTACTAGTAATCAAATACAATTGTAAATGAGCAGTGTTTTGTGACAAGCCTACAGATACGTGTAAGATAGACGATTTACGATTACAAGTGACGATATTTGTTATACTTGTGTGCTCACAGGTTTAGAATTAAAAATAGACGTTTTATAAGTGTTATTAGTGATATATAGTAATAATGTTAAGTGATACGGACGAAGACATTTCTGTCATAAATGCGATAGTTCGCGAGCGCAGACGCAAGAAAGTATATAGGAAGAGAATTAACATGGACTTTCCGTCATTCATGGAATTCAACGAGAGGTTTCGCATGTCTCCTTCGAAAATGCAGGAGCTCCTTAACCTCATTGGAGCGAACTTAGCAAGTGAAACGAGGAGAAGTGCTGCAATGTCGCCCAAAGAAAAACTGTGTGTTGCATTGCACTGGCTTGGCACTGGAAGCCAATTCCATGCAGTAGGGGACATGCATAATGTGTCCAAAGCCAGTGTGTGTAGGGCTGTAAAAAGTGTGGTAGACGGAATCAATTTAACAATTTTCCCGAATGTTGTGGATTGACCACCTAATTGTGCCAATGTGGCCATTGATTTTCATGCCATATCAGGCATGCCTCATGTGTGTGGGGTAGTTGATGGGACACTAATAAATATTGATGCCCCTCACACACATGAAGAACAGTTTGTTGATCGCTATGGAAAGCATTCAATAAATGCAATGGTGGTATGTGGGCCACAATTACAATTTTTTATGTTTCTGCCAACTGGCCAGGCAGCACACATGATGCACGTGTGCTGCGAAACAGTAGCCTGTGCCGCAGGATGGACGAGGGCTGGCGTCCTTTCCCCGGTGCAGTGCTGTTGGGGGATTCAGTCTATGCGTTAAAGCCATGGCTTATTGCCCCTCAAACACGAGGTGCAAACGCAGGAGCTGTTGCACAGTTTAACCGTGCTCACAGGAAAACAAGGAGGTTGGTGGAAAACTCCTTGGGAATTTTGAAAGAAAAGTTTCCGTGCCTGAACTACCTGAGGGTTAACCCCGTATATGCAGCAAATATATTCAAATGTTGTGCTGCACTATGCAACTTTGCAAGCGACATCGATGGGATAATTTACGAGCATGACAGCGATGACATGGAAGAAGAGGAGCAGCCAGAGGAGGAGGAGGAACAGGAAGAAGCAACACCTGTAGCAAGGAGGAGACTGTTTGAAATAATAAACCATTTCAATTAAAAATATTGTGTATTCTTAATTTTTTTTTAATTAAAAAGGCTTTGCCCAAACTCTGTAGCAATGCCCATTTCTTCTTCCAACTTCCTAATTTCAAGCTTTAATTTATGATTTTCTAATGTAATCTTTTCATTTTTTAAAATTCCTCTTTGGATTTTCATGCTTAAATGCTCGTTCATCAGCCTCACTTGTTGGTTTTTATTCTCCATATATTCCTCATGGAGGATATTTCTTCTTTCTGCAAATATTGAAAAAAAAAGTAAATTAATTCACAAAGAGTATATAAAAATACAGGAAATTTTTTTTAGACACCACCAGTAAAGTCATTTGCTTTTAGGGCATTCAGATAATGCTCAAATGTTTACACAAAACAGCATGAATGCAATCAAGAAAACAAAATGTCAGTTCTTAATGCAAAATAGTTTACAATTAAATGACAAATTTAATAAAGTCATCGAGGCTGACTACAAGGTAGTGTATGACATATATGGTACAAGTTCTTTATTTTGCTTCGAGGATTGTGCAACTCAGCCAACTGTCATATCACAACCTTTTGCTTTCAAAATAAAATTATTATAAAATTATCTTTCCTTACTTGATCCATGGGGAGAAAATTCTGAAGCTATTGCTCGCTTCTTTGAAGTTTTGTGTGTCTTCTCACCTTCTTCTGAAATCAGAACAATAACCCTATTGGTGAACTTAAATAATACGAAAGAAATGCATAAATCTAGGATGTGTAATTTCATTACAATTTGCGCACGAGTTTTCATTCTCGTTTATCAATATGTTTGCTTCAGTAACTATTTTAAAAAAATATAAATTAAAACAAATTTATCTCCACATAGGGTATATTATACACTATGTATATATTATTAAAACAAAATTGCATATAATTCTGTCTCGAAACCACTAGTTTATTGTAAACATCACAATGGTTTCTACTGAAAAATTATATTTCAGGGAAGCTTACAGCAAACATTAATGATAAATGAGAGGGGGCCTTTCTTTCATTTTTTCCCCCTTCTACCGAGTATTACACACATTCTAGAGGAACAAGAATTTAATTTTACTGTAGCAGAAACATCACCCAAAAAAATAAATATTATCTGGTTTTAAAACATTACAAGAGTTATAAAGAACCCAGGAAAATTGCTTTGAGTAAATTAGGTACATACATAGTCATTTCAAAATGTGAAGCCGACTTACCCAAATGTTCATCTCTAATCTTTAATCTCTCTTCCCTTTCAACTGCCTCTTCATCTGTAAGAAGTTGAAAAAGTTACATTTGATATATAAATTTCAAATCATACATTACATTCTTGTATTTTAATGTTTTAAATATGGCTATTGTGATTTATTTGTGCAATGTTAGTCATTCCTTTGCTTACCAGAATCAACATTGAGAGTTGCCCAACTGGTACTCGCTACTGCTACTGGTACTGATACTGGTCCTGAAAATTTGAATCAATTTACACTAACAATCTGTTCTACAATATATATATATATATATATATATATATATATATATATATATATATTAGAAAATTAACACAATTAGAACTTACGTGGGTCTTCCCAAGTCTCTGATACACCCAGACTTGAAATTGAGGGGCTTTCACGCCCAACAATATCAAGGACAATGTGGTCCAGTTCCGTTAATTTTCTTTCAACACCACCAGCAGAACCAGTCTTTCTTGCATTATCAATTTTAGCCTGAAATATTAATAGTTCATATGAAAACTTTTCAATACAATCCATATACAAGGATGCTCATATTTTTAAAAGTAATATTAAAAACTTACCATGGTTGCTCTTTTGATATTGGGCCAAAACGTGTCCCTCACGTAGGTTCGGTCCTTGTTGGCCGGAATCACTCCAAGAGACAATGCCGCCTCATGGACCTCGCTCCATTTTTGTAACTTGTCTCCCTTTGTGAGCTTATCGGAAAAGGCTCCGAACAGAACAGCCTTGCTCTCCCTAATTTTTTGTAACACGTACATTTTGTTGCCTGATGCCATCGAGGAAAAATGAAAGAAATAAAGAAAGAAAAAGAAAAAAATAAAGTAAGAATAAAATACTAAAGTAAGAATATGTAAGAAGTAGAAGAGAAATCGCTGGAAAATGGAGTAATTTTAAAATGAAAACAAGTTATCTATAAAAAGTCTGAAATTGAAGTAAAAAGAAAGGGCAGAAAGTAAAAAAAGAAATAGAATTGATAGTAAAAACAAAGAATACACCAAACAACCCCAGACAACAAAACACACGCACGCAAAACCAAAAACGCTACACGGACACGAAACGAAAACACCACGAAAACAGGCAGACAGTCGACTAAACTCCAAAGAACGCGAAAACGCGCATTTCAGTTCAAATTGAATTGCATTGTGGGTAATTCACTTGTGGGCATTCCACAGGGCATTCACTAGTATCCACAAGTGCTGTAAATTCTTTGTGAAACAGAACTCACGAGTACTTGTGATTATTAGTACTAGTAACTTGTAACTTGTAACCTTTGTGAAACGGCACATTTGGTCGCAAGGCACAGCATCATCTACAAGTACCCACGATTTGAACCGCAATTATCCCGTATTTGAGAATAGAGTGCACATTTGCGAAGTACACTTTTCGAACTGTTTTAATGATGCTGTTTCTTGTTATTATTCTAAGAGCATAATTACGTTCACTGAATTTTGAATTAATATCTTCTAAGTGTGAGTTCCATTTGAGGTTGGATTGTATGGTGATTCCGAGAAATTTTGTTTTCTGTGCTTTTGTGATGCTGTTTCCTTTTCATGTTAAATTTGGTGAGTATTGTGTTAAGGTGGTTAGAGCGAGATACGTGTTATGTTTAAGATGCCTTTTTTATTGTACTAATCGAAAGATGAGAGGTTCATCTATGTTCTGGTAAAATTTGAAACTGTTTCACCGTCTAGTTTTTGATAAATGAGACCGTAAAGTTTGTCGTTTTAACATGGGCTCTTATGGCGACCCGACTGAGCCGACCAGAAATTTTAAAATTGTGGGAAAACTAGCTGTTGAAAATGTCTTAAAAAAACTCTTCCTTAGGTAGCTAGCATCTCGAAGAATCAACATGCGCAATTTGAAGGACATCTACCGTCTCAAATAGGAGAAATACGCAAAATTGTAAGCCTAAATCACTCCAAAGAGAGACATTCGCGCGCTTTCTACAGGGACGGGCCGGTAACGCCCAACTCGGCAACACTGTTCGCGTAGCGCGCTTCATTCAAATCGAGTGACAAGTCTCCGGCAAGAGTTCTTACATTCCTCTGGGTCTTCTGGGTCCAATTAAAAGATCCTCACTCCTGGAAAACATCGCCTTTGTATATAATCAGATATTTAAATTTGATGGATAAAAGCATTTGTGCGTTCTGAATGAAAAACTCAATTCAATTAATATTCCAAATGATCACGTCTTTTCTTTTATATTATATGAGCTATATAAACAATCTTGTATGCTATGAAAAAGTATGAATGATAGACAGGCCCGCGCACAGGATTAAGTCCTCAGCGGAATAATGTATATTTTATATTTATATTATTTGTATTTATACAGTCTGCAATAAATAAATAAATCACTTTGATCAAGAACTCCTAGAGGTGTAAGCTTCCTGTTCTACTGGGAAACAGGAAAGGGCCTGCAGTTTATCACGATGATTCACTGTGATTCAACTTTATGAGCAAATGGGTAATTTTGAGAGTTTATAGAAATATTTATACATTTTTATAGCATTATTTCAGTTTGAGCTCTATAACAGCTTTTTTCATTTTAGCTCCTGAACAATGATTAATTATTTGAAAATAATTCATATTCTGTTTCTCATTATACGAGATACACAGTGGATACTGGATTCGAAGCAACAAACTTTTGCATATGTCAGCACCTCAATCAGTAGAACTACTGGGGTGAGAATTCAATTCACAAAGGTATTAGAAATTGCTCGTGTTAATTTCAACCATTCAAGGTATAAATGTTGAGCTGGATTTCCCTACTAGCAAAATATGAAAGCTTGGGACTCCTTTCCCTGTGCCTGGATTTTTGAAAATAAATATTCTTAAAAACTTCAAGAAAAGTTTTTATCTGAATAATAATCAAATATTTTATTGAACCATAATATTGAATTTAAAAATAAATTGAATGAAACAATAAGAAACGAAACATGCATTTATAAATGAGAAATTGACAATGGAACTTTCAATTTTTAAGCTATTTGTTAATTTACATTTGTGTTTGTACATGGATTTATGTTATCATAATTAGTGATTTTTAGTTAAAGTTTTTTTTTCTGGAGTGCCCAACACAGTATTATGCTTCAAGACCCAATGTATATAAAACCAGTCAAGGGTAAATTGATTGAAATAGTAAGAGGAATTATAAATTCAATCCTAGGTAGTATTAGTATTTTAACAGAAATCCCTTTTCTCTGTAGCACTATTTTGTCAAACCAATTGCACTCCCAGCACAGTAGTAATGCATTTTGAATGGGTTTCCTGTCCTATTTACAAAAAACATTTAAATCCATTTTCATGAAGAACAACTATTACAAAAGACCATTTCATATGGAAATCTCTTTTGCAGATTTTATATCCAATGATACATCTTTATTACTGAGGGTCTAAATGATACAGCTCAGATTTATATGATCCAGTGATTTAATTTTACTATCTTTAACTTGGTACTACTTTACACAATCTGTATCAAAGTTAATACCTTTAACATTATCAAATTACACTGAAAACTTTTAAATACGCAAATAGCTTCTACTCGTTACTTTTTACTGCTGAAAATATGGTACTTTGCAATTGCAAAATAGTTCCAAAATTTCAACCAATCAAAAGCTATTAAAACAAAAAATTGATCCTTCAGTTTCATTACAAAATCAAAAATGAAATTATTAGAGGAATATCAGAAACAATGGTTTGGGATAAGGAAGAGTTGATGATTAGGATATCTGTTAACTTACAATATAAAACTATACACGAGATTGGAGAGAACCAAACTACTGATCGTTTTGTTAAGCAATCGAATAAACTATCATTGGCTCAGGTAATTAAAGAAATAAAAATTAGAGAGATACAAGCATTGAAAATATTTGAAAACTTTTTATTATGTCATTGTGTGACATTGGGAGGAATTATTTTACTTTACTGACCAGAAGCAATCAAAGGATTCATTCCAGCATTTGCTCAAAGTATCCTGGAAACTGGACAAAACCAGGACCGGAATGGCTGTTACATATCAATTGGCAAGAAAAAACAAAATGACAATATGAAAAAATAATAATAATAATAATGACAATGAATTCGTCTTTGAATGTTTCTCCATACGGTGCCTTTCTTGAAGAAGCGTAGAACATTTTCGTCTTCTCTCAAATTCAGCTTTTGAAACAAATCTTCCTCCAATGCGCTCAGACATTGTTTACCGCGTGTCGACTAGGCACCGAACAGTACAGAAACAGTATTCAAAGTGAATGAAAACAAGGACAATTTGAAGCAGCATGAGCTCTGCGCAGGTATACCAATATCACAGACATTACGGCGTTGCCTAATTTACCAAAGACATTTCGCGATACTCAAGATGAGATTTCGGCCATTATTAGTGATCACTGTAAAAAAAATGTAGATATATGTCTATAATGTTACTTTTTATAATTTTGATCTTGTTAATGGTTAAATAGTGCTTTTTTATATTCAATCTTATGCCTCAATTTTTCATTCTTTGGCTACGCGATCTGTTGGTACTAGTTAAGAAACTAGTCAACGGTAGGTCTTTATATAATTATGAAATATTTTTATTTTCTATCTACATAACACAATTAATTCGTATAATTAAATAAAACTCTTAATAAGAATCCCTGGTTTGTTTATACATGTTTCACAATACCCACATGTCTCACAAATAATTATTGTTGAATGTAAAATGGACTCTCTATCTACTAGGGAATATCTCGCTCTAACCACCTTAAGTGGGAGTTGGGGAAGGGCATTGTGATTGTTCTGTGTGTCTTGCATAGTTTTCTTCGCAATGCTTCTTGCTACACTAACAATGCCTCTATTTCCCATTCTTCGGTCAGATTTCACGACCTGCCTCATTAGTGAGTCTTGATGACTGTCTACATACTTTCCCATCCCGAACATTGCATTGTGCCAGGAAGCTTCAGTTTGTCTGAGGCCTCTTCCTCTTTCCTTACGTGACACACAAAGTCTGTGTATATCAGCTCGAGGATGCGTGACAAGATCCATTGTAAGCAGTTTTCTGTTTTTTCGATCCTTGATTAGAATTTCTTGCTCAGTCCAGACCACTCGTCCAAAACTGTAATCGACTTCAGGCACCATCAAACTACCGATTGCAGATATTTTATTCCTGGAGTTCATAGCGGACTGCAGAACAAGTCTCACACCCTGTAATACTCCTTGCGAATTCTCTCTTTCATTGTATACGTTCGAGATTTTATCACATTCTTCAATGCCCAGATATTTGTAAGTTTTACCTGGCTCAAGATCTTAAATCACAGGGTGCATATGAACTTCAATACTCTCTGACATTGTCACTTTGCCTCTTTTTAAACTGATATTTGATTTTTCAGAAGTGTCTGAAGACCAAACTTCATGGAGATGTCATTGCTTCAGTCATTTACAGCAGACAGCATTTGGGAGAGAATCGCTCTCTTCTGCACATTCAATATGAAGTGTCTCCGCCGCGAGTGAGGCGTAATCTCATCCGCCTAATGCCGTAAGATAGCTGTAGGCCAGGGACGGGGCGCGCATGCGCATTGAGTAGGCTGGCTCGGTGTTTGGGCAGAAGTTTAGGCCGACCTTACAAGTCTATTAGTAATTTAAACTCTTGCCGGCAGACGCTCTCTTCACCACAAGCTTGCGCGGAACTTCCGAAACGACCCCTAGATGTTATTGAGTGTCACTAACATCATGAGTAAAACATTTATTTATTCCAAATTTCATTATTAGAATTCCTACGTCGCTAATTCATTAAATATAATATTGAGCATGTTCACTTTTTTCTCCTACATTATTTAGCTTTGTGTTAATTAAACTCGATCATATAAAAAACATTAATTTTAAGTATTTATAGGTTGGTATCGCGGCGAGAGTGTGAATCCTCCAATAGTATTGTATTGTGGAAAGATCAAACAGGATCTGATGAGTGTGATTTCATTTCGTAAGTTGATTGTATAGCATATTCGTGTGTAGGTTACAAGTGAAATGTCGTTGGCCTGCAACTGCATGTCGCTGTGTCTCATTGACAATGAGCACTCTGAAAATAAAACATATTTACGTAATTCTAAATCAATAACATACTCTCCAACTTGGCTAGTATTTTAATAGAAAAGAAACTTTCTTGTAAGTGTTCGCAAGATGCTATGTTAAAAGAAAGAGTGGCATTTTTTTATGAAGAAAACCAGACATTTAGAATTGTTTTAAAAAAATTCAGACAATTTAGATAGTCGCGTACTTTTGAAAACAAGGAGTATACATCAATTATAAGTAAGCAGTTCCATTTACAATTCTTTTTTCAATTCTGCAGTAGGCTTATTGTTGATTTGAGTATTGTTACATGATTGAATTATTATTATTATTATTATTATTATTATTATTATTATTATTATTATTATTATTATTATTATTATAGTCTTCTGATCTCCATCTTCGAAATATTCGATATTTCACAACTTAAGTAGTGTTATATATGTTTACAGTATATTCGTAACTCAGCTTACCCAAAAATTAACCTCACTCTTCGCCACTGGTAATAATTACAATAATTATAATAATTATTGTCATTTAATAAGCAATAAATCAACAGTAATAATTAAAAATATTAGTTATGTTTGTAAAATTAATCCCCTTTTCACTTAAAATCCGTGAGGTTCGTAAAGTGTCAGGTGGAGTAAAAATTGCATCGAATTCCCGTAAATAAATTATATCAGAATATTCTCTCAAAGTCATGTACATTTCGGTGACGTAAAACAAAACATTATTTCTTAAAGAACATTGATTCATTATTTTTGTCACTGTTCTATTTAGTAAGCAAATATTGTTTATTTTTAATGATGAAGCCAGAAAGCTAACAAATTAGTAAAAGGTACCCAAATGTTGCTTGAATTTAATATTTTCTGGAAATAGTGTAAAATACTTTAGAATTTATCAAAGAAAAGTTTGTGAAATGCGCCGAAAACTGAGAAGAATCAGAGAAATTGTTTCAAGAAAAGAGAGTTCAACCTTGAAGAAAGAAATGGATCATACAGGACAACATTGGATTATACATTAATAATCTTAATAATGTCCTTTTCAGGTCGTCTGCCTCTAGTATCTCTTCCGGCAGCATGGTCGTCTCTGGCAGATAAAATTTGAGTGGTACATGAAAGAATGTGATATAAATACTAGAACATATGCAAAGCTTTTGTTATAGTCTTGAATTTTTTTAAGTTAAGCCAACAGGGCGCATGCCATACTTAAATGAAAATTAATTTTAAAAATAATAAAAATATTAAAAAGGTTTAAAAAATTACCACAAACTTTTAAATTTGGATTCGGCAATTAATTCAAACATACGTGGTAATTTTTTGGTTAATGCTTGTTTTGCTTTTCTGCTGGTCTGGTCTCCTCTCGAGCGTTAGTCCGTGGAGAGTTGTGCAATTCTCGCGAAGAGTCGATGTTCCCCCTACTAGATCCGGTGCCGACCTACGAGTTGGCGTGCAGGGTCTCGCTCCTCTGCCCGATACCGTTATCAATGGGACACCACCCCTTTTGAGCCAAACTCTAAACTCCCTCGGTCTCTTTCCCGCAGGGGGCGATTGCGACCACATAGGTGGTCACGATCTCTGGTGGAGAGTTGTACAAGACCCCCCGGTAGCTAAGTTTCACGGCGCAACTCACATCGTTAGTTTCAAGGTGGAGGCAGCGAGTAAACATTTGCTACCTTCCGTGTTGCCGAACTTGCTCGGTTACCAACTAGTTGGGCCAATGGCGCCTATCCTTAGGCTGGATTGGGCCGAGGACGTTCGTATGAATGCTCCTGATCCTACCTATAAAAGTCCAAATGGGGAAAACGACCCCCTCCCCGTCGGGTGTCTAGGTTCTGGCGATACTCAGCCAGACTTGCTCCCGGCGCAAGGGAGTCGCGCATTGTTTGGAGTCTGGATAGCTAGGAGCTCTGAGCTGGCAGGGCGGCCCGCCCCAGGCATTGTCGAGAGGGCAATCTGCGTTCCGGCGGGAGCTGGATGCCAGCCTGACGACGTTGGCGGGGCGGGAGGATAAAAGCCAAAAGCTTAGGTGCCCACCCCGGGGATTTATGCCCCCCTGCTAGAACAAGGAATTCTGTGGGGTGGTAGCCCACGCAGGGTCAAGACTGGTCTTCCAACACGTAATGCAAGTGGATAAGGAAGAGGAAGGAAAGATCTCGCGCGGTCTGTATTAGATTGATTACAGCCGGCATTCTCCCAGTATTTATAGGGAAAAAAGCATGGAAAACTGCCGATCAGAGCAGCCTGCTGCTCTCCCCCAGACAGCAGCTGAATTCGACCCAATTAACTACGAGCTATGGGTCGAAAATCCCACCTATCTGTACTGGAACCCTAGGTCGTCCCGGTCAGAGACACTGCAGTGCGAATAGATGCCCTTAGCCATCTCAGTATGTTTTTTTTTTATGGAAATGAAGCTCGGAGGTTGGGAAATTACAAAACGAGGAAAACGGCCCCGACGGCAGCCACGGAGACGGGCAGTGGTGGATTAACGGTGTTATGCATCAACCGGCTAAGCGCCATTTTTGTCTCAAAAAATGCGATACGAACGCCAACAATTGCATTGAACCATACCCTAAGTGTAAGCAAAATTTTGGGGTGACAACTGTAAAAATAGCTTTATAATTAATGAAAAATTTAAACGCTATCACTCACATCAGCGATTTGATGTTTCGCAACAACCGGCTATAAACCTATATCTTCCTAACTGCTGTTCTTAATTTCGCATTATGCAGGTAAGCGCCAGATATTCCTACTCCCAAGTTGATATAGTTTGGCGCGTCAATGAACAGGGAAGGTCTCTGCGCCCCAAGCAGTATGAACGGAGATGACCTTCTTTTATAACGTGGCAAACGTTATCAAGGTCACGGGAGACCTTTGAAAGATGCGACGTGGGATAACAAGATATACCGTACTAAAATGCATCAACAAGGTAAGCGCCCTCTCGCGGCGCTTAACAGATTGTTGCAAAACTCTAATGATAGCATTCTCGATCCGTCTAAGTGCAATATGAAAATATAGACCGTTAATATTAATATAGAGGATTTTTACTTACACTTACTGTGGCGGTCCGATCAGACGCGTTACATTGTTTATAATTTATTAGAAAATAACATGGTATTTTCATAAAAACAGTGAAAATAAACAGATAAATTAAGTTCCACCATAGCATATTTCGGCAAATTTTTAATAATATTCGGAAGCGGAAGATCCAAAACGGACTTTGAAATGTTTGTGGACAATTTAAGGCGTATTTTCGTGACGGCTGGCGTGTCACAAAATAGAAATTCGAAATCTTAATAAATTTAAAAATTTGTAGAAATATTGACGAAGAAGGACAGACAGTCATCTGTTTAAAATGGCGTATTGAGAATCAGTGAAAAACTTATTGAAAAAAACAAACAATGTTAAAGGGACAAAGTAAGAACAGTGAAATTAATTGTGAAACGGGTAGATGACAACAAAAACCACTATGCATTGTAGAAAGACAGTTACAAGGAATTAGTGAGTTTTAATTAGCAAAAATAATAAAAGAAAAGCCGTCTTTTGTTTTAGTGAAACGGGAGATGAAAATTGGTCGGAATGCTAATGAATGTCTTGGGTAGCGGGTCGCGACGTAGATTCTCATGAGAGTCGAATTGCTCTTTTTTTGTAATGTTAATATAAAATGCAGTGTAGTATAACTTTGTTTTTTGGAATATGATGGATGAAAATTGAGGTAAATGTATGATGCGTGAATGTAGATATAATTGCAATAGTACGTAAGGAATATTGTTACATTGTTATCTTGTGTTGTATTGTGTTCTGTTTTATTAGCAAGGAGATCACTGAGGAAAGCGGCAATAAATGACAGAACGCTGATATTTACATGAAAACTGGGTTATTGATGATTTCCTCTCCTTTTTCATATAATAATATTGTTTTGATTTCCTGTAGAGGATCAGTCCGCGCCCTCACGACCTTATTATAAAATTTTCTATGATGGTATTCCGTAACGCACATATCAGGGCTAGCATTTAAGATAACACTTATTTAATGGATAGAGTAAAGAAAGAATAGGTTAGAGAGAGCAGGAGGAAATACGGAACCACCACATTACGAATCAGCATATACAATATTGTCATGTAAGTGATTATCAAGTCAGAAATAATTAAATTACAGTTTTTAGAGCTGAAAATGTAAAAACATCTTTGAACACGATTATCTCAAAACTTGTATAATGCCTCATAGCCGGTGATTCATAACACCGTCCTCGACACGAAAATGCTATCTTGCAGGGCGTGGAGGATCTTTAAATCCACCCGCTGGATCGGAAGCATTCGTTTCCACTTTCGACTACACTTGAGTTTTTTTAACGTGGCATCTGAAGGCAGTATCTCCAAGATGGAATATGGCGCGACTGTTTTGTCTTTCTCGGTCTTGCCGCAAGATGCCGCATGATCGCGACCGTATCAAGCAGTGCTGCAGATCAAGCGACTCTAGCGGCTCGACCGAGAAAGACGCGAAAAACCGTGCCATATTCCATCTTGGAGATACTACCCTCAGATGCCTCGTTAGAAAAAAGCAAGTATAATGAAGGACGGTAAAACATTTTCGTGTGCGCCATGTTATCATCTCACACTGTGGATGTTTTATACTGGATTCTGGAACTCAAGAAGGCATGCGCAATTGCACTCCCCCCGCATACATCGTATTTGTCTCGTCATTCACGATTGAAATTGAATAGGTGACAAATATTATCATCACCATGGTGACTCATGGCCAGCGTACTAGCTGTTCGTGATGCGATCCGAGTTTTGATTCCCGGTCGCGGCAAAAATAGAGTTGTGGTTTTCCTTTAAAATCGTCTCAGGTTCTGTAGCTATTGCGAAGAAAAGCTCAGGTAGGCGGAGTTTGCTAGTTACGGTGAAGGGAATACATTATGTTCGCCACATGTCTCTCTTTTACTCCCTAAGTGTGGTGATTAAATTAGGTCCAGGCATTGGGGATTTAGCCAACGAAGTCGGACAATGGACGCAAAATGCCAAGGACATCGTCTCCTATATTATTTCAGTAGAGGACATAGCTTTTGCGGCTCCCACACGCCAACAATGTTTATAAATTAGGTCTCTAAAGAAAGAGAGTTTCATGGGGACGTGACGCATTGCACTTTGACTTTAAAAATATGAAGGGTTTATTTGTTTTTTTAAAGCATTCAAATATTCACGTCAACTGCAACCCGCAACACTTAGTCGCATTTTTGAATCTATATTGTTAAATATCTCCTAAATAAAGCATTTAAGGGCCTTAAAAACTAAAATTTTGAGGCTCCCACTAAAATTCAAAGGCTTTAAAGAAACGTTCCTCGTCGTAATCTACAGGACGATATCTTCTTGAACATTCTATTACATTTTTGCTGGTTCGACGCCTCTCGATTCTAACGCACCTGTTCAGAGCCTGTAGAATCTGCAACTGCATGTAAAATTAAACTGATTACTTGATACTCTGCGTTACTGAATTACATGTGTGTACCTCTCTGCTCGGTAATAACATTAAATAAGAATAATATTGCCAAGGGTGTATTTTATTGTTATCTATTACGAGGATACATAGAACAAGTGACGGAGGATAAGAAGGTCTTGAAGTAAAATATATTACAGAGTTAATATGTAAATGGAAAACCAGGAAGAGAGTGGGGTGTAACTTGCTAGAGTTCTCACACGCTAGTTCATTATTATTATTGTCTCCTATATTATTTCAGTAGTGTACGTACCTATTGCGGCTCACATAAACATACTAATCTTTGTAAATTAAATCTCTAAAGAAAAAGAATTTCACGGAGACGAGACGAATTCGTGTTTGATTTAAAAAATATGAAGGACTTGTTTTAAAAAACGCGTCTCAATATTAATGTTAAATGCAACCCCTAACACCCCATAAGATATATTGTTAAATAACTCCTAAATGAAGCGTTGTAGAGCCTTAAAACTTAAAATTTTGAGGGGAAAAAAGAAAACATCTAAGGAACTGTACTGTTAGCAGGCCAGCGAAAAATAAATAAATACATAGAGAACATTTACTAAACAGATAAACAGTCGCACAATTTTCTATATTATTTTGGAGTAACGAAACATTTAATCAGAGAAAATGTTCCCCTATTAGGCAAAGACAATTGAATGTGTTTGACATGTGATGAGCGATCACATAAACATTCAGTAATTTAACAAGATCTGAAATTTAAAAAGCCAAAAGTTATTAATGTTATTATTTTTGGATTTTATTTCGAAATTATTATAACGAAGAAAATGAGAAATATAAAGATATTTTTAAATAGAAAGTATAAAAGGAACAGCGGGTTGACAAAAGAAAACAGCTGTCTTATGTTTCAATCTGCGCGGTGCAGAGAGGGTATGCAACAAGGCATAAGAGAGAGACGAGTGTGATTTCGAACAGGCAACATCATGCCGTAATTTGAGTTGTGATTCATTAGAAATGTTATAAAAAGTGTAAAGTTTTTCGAAAAATGATGTTCTAAATTGGTGAAACATTAGTCGGAAGGGTTTTTGATTTTGGACCTTCGGAATCGAAGAAAAATATGGAATTGAGCGTGGACTTGGAGGCGGCATTGGCAATGGTCGGGGACGCCACTTCGAGGCCAGCTGAACGATTCCAGGAGAATGACAAATATTCATTATAATAAAATTTATAACAAGGCCAAGATTGTGAGTAAATGTTAAAAGTAAAAAGAAATAAATGGCCATTGGAAAATTTCCACTTTTAAAAAGAGTGCTCTCGCGTGAATGGTATTGTATATAAAATATGTATGAATGTGTGAGTGATACGTTAATTTTTCCTTGTTAAGATAATTTGTTTTATGTAAAATGGGTGTATATATGTATTTCGCTGTTATGCTCTGTGTATTAGAATGAGGAGTGGACTCGCTGAGCATTAAAACGGCGAGAAGAGAATCGGTATAATAAATAGCTGCCGACATTGCGGTTCGGCAACATTGTGAAATCTGTTATTTTCTTTCTAGTAGGTATTAGAAATCAAATGACAGGGAAATGAATAGGATAGAGCGTCAGGATCCCAAAATAAACTATAATATTATTTCGTTACCTGTATAGGGACGACTTCGCGGACCCATACGAAATGTCTGTACTGTAAAGGCACACAGACCGAATCAATATAGGAGTCATTGCGGATCTGTGATCAAAATTTAGATTAAAGTAATACGTAATAGCTTGCAATTCGTATGTACATAGATAGATTTTGTTATTAATACGAAGATAGGGGCGTGCACGTCACACGCAATCGGAACTCCCGAATAAAGTAGCCCTGTGGATTTGTGCCAAAGTAAATATCTCTTTATTTACGTGGATTTATAAGCACGAATAGGTCTAACTCGCCCAGGTTGTGGAGAAATAATTGCATCAATTATTACCTATTATAATTAATGTAAATATAATAATAAACTATTAGTATTATTACTACTACTATTAGTAGTATTATTAAATATCATTAGAATATGTCGCATTGAACGTTTGATAAAAAGTGAAATTACTATTAAACTTTCTGGATGTTTTTGAAAATTGAGATGTGCCCCTCTCCAACGACGCCTGTGTCCTGCTGTTAGTACATCGGCGGCCAAACTTGATTCAAATTTGGCGCCGTACTTTGAAACCAATAATTATAACAATTCATTGCCGCTAATTAACAGCAAAGAGCATACATTTTTAAACGTCCCGCGTCGGACTTCTAATATTTTTTCTCCAAAAACGGCGCGTTTGCTTCCAGAGGGAAAGACAAAAACATCTTTCGCGGGAAAATCTTTGGAAGGACAGAACAGTTGAAGAGTTGAACTGTTTTCGTAGAAGTCCGGTAGGCCGCGCCAGGTACCGGAGACACTGTAGAGTGTCAACATCTCGAGAAATAAAAGTCCTCCGAATGAAGGCGCCATAGAATAGCATTATTTAAAAAAATAGTGGCTGAACACAGTTTCGCGGTTACTCGACTCGCCTCGAGCGAGTAAAACACCGTGAAGATGCACGTATATTTGCTACCGACCATTAATTTAATTATGTAGGGTTGGTATTGCGACCTCAGCTGAGAAGTTTTAGCGCGCAAACGCATTCTCATTATCGAGATTTCGAAGAAATACTATTTTATGACGCCACGAGGGGTAATTGTTGAAGACTTGCTGTCGTGCGTATAATCAAAAGATCGCCTCGTCAGTAAAAAGCCGTGGTAATTCACATCTGGAGGACATTAAAGAAATTAAATTTGACTATTGGTAGCAGTGGGTGTTTTGAGCGCGTAAGAGGCGATAGCAAGCTGAAATGGTATGTCGCACGAATTATAACAGAAAACAATCTTCTGTTCGTCTAAGGAAACATTGACAAGGTAAAATTGACAAACTTCTTCCATCTTCAATATTTATCACGCTGAGATAAACTAATAGTTCTCGAATAATTGTCTTGCAGCATTTTCCGTAGTGGCAAGCTAGGAAGTGGGTAACCACGCTTTGCGAGCAACCCCATCCATCATTCTATTGCTCTCCCAACTAATTTACTGAAGCTATCTTGCAGCGTTAACACCTGCAAAATGCATCATGATGATTAAAATGATACACTTCAGCAGCATTGATGAACGGCCTTCCAACCAAGTTAATCATTTGATTCTGAGACTTCAAAGCTAAACAATTTAGTACAAAAGGTACTTTATACCTTTATACGTACGAGTTTCTTATTTTGAAAGAGATGTTTTTAGATGTGTTCAAACCGGCAAAGGTGGTTCAGGGCATCAACTGATGTCAGTTCAGCCTCTGACTGAGGGGGGGGGGGGGTTCCTGAGGTTCAAGTCCTGTTGGATTTTCGACACTAGTTTGCCAACGAAGGCGAATTCAGCCGCTGTCTGGAGGAAAATTACAGTGACCAATTGCTCTAATCGGCAATTATCCGTGGTTCCTCCGCTCAACACCTCGCGAATGCTGGAGTAGTGCCATAACAAACGGGCCACGGTCCGCGCGCGACCTTTCCTTTCTGTCATTCCCCCATTCCTTAGTTACACACACACACTCACATGCACTACACTACCACACATGTCGGAAGTTTAGAGCTTGTCCCGCCTGTGGGGGTGCCATGCTGGTGGAAGATACCTGGTTGGGGAAATCCCCACGAAGCGACGTAGGTCGGCGTGGGATCTCGCCATACAGAGGAAAGATCACAGCCACAGCGATGAAAACATTTATAATTATGTACTAATTACCTTAGCAGTTCACATGCCCGGAATCACTTATCAAATAAATGTGTTAAATTTTTATATGTAAATTACTAATATAAATAAACTTAATAAACTAGAGGAATATTGTAATTTAAACAAGTGAATTTTGGTGGAAATAACTGGTTTTGAAATGTCTCTTGCAACTCACATTAGTTTTCTCAAATTGAAATCTTAAGTTTTTACATTGTAGTCAATATAAGAACTCCAGAACTGGTTTATCGTCCTCTTTCCCTGATCCTTCGAGCGAATGCTGAGATGGCCCCTTGTTTTGCTTCTGGACATAAATGTAACTTCACTGTCTATGGACGTCGACTAGAGTTCTGTGGGAAACATAGTTATTCAAAACATCGTTCTCCATGTTCGCAAGGTAGGAAGTACATTCCTTCATGAAGGACAGGATGAGGAATAATAGCCTAAATCTATAGCTGATTTGTCTGCAAATAGTTTTTACAACACTGAAGCGAATTTTTCTTATCAGTTCTTTCCAAAACCGCTCATTTCCATTTGTAATCAGAATTCAACTTGTATGCGGGTTTAAGGTAGGAATCCCAGAATTTCAGAAAACGTGCACAGAATGCCTATAGCATGTCACACACAGTTTTAACTGTTTTTTGTTAAATAAATAAATATAACAAGTTCCTTGAGGTAAGTATCATGCTCTTCATCCACTTTCCACAACATACGAAAGGAAAAAATGTGTGTACTAAAAAGGTAATGGAGAGCAATGTAAGATTATTCGTGCTGTTTAGAAACACACTTTACCACCCAATGTACCTGAACTGCCACCTACTTCAATAATTGAATGGCTACCCCTACCTGAAGTGTGCATGGTATTATTGCGTGATTGGGCAAGAAGTGGCAAGAGTGTTATTTGCGAAATTCATTTATTTTTATTTGATATAAATAGGTTCTAATTTACATAATGCAGTCTATGCTTAATTGTTTTTTTCTCTGCATCACGTATTGATTCAATTCATTGCTATTATTGTAATTAGCAGAGGATATATTGCTTTCATGCCCTGAGCTACTGCTGACCTTAGAAAAAACTTTGACATGTGTGTGAGTGTGTGTGTGTGAAACACGTTCATTTTTACAATTTCTTGTCATACGAACGACGATTAAAAGACTTCCCTAATAAACGCTGTTTAATACACTCATTGTCAACAGACGAACTTCCCGAAGTTTGCTGTGACATTTCTTCAAAATATGTAACCAAATATCTGACATTAACTTTGCCACTATCACATACTTAATATGTTGTAATTTTAACACTTTAAATACGCTTAATATAGTCTAATATATATTTGTACATTCACGACCAATCGTGAGTGTCGTGCACAAAAGGGTACTTCTAATTTACCATGTCCGTTTACTGCCCACTGCCTCTGAACTGCTCCAAGCGTGTCAAGAAACCTCTCGGGAAATCGGCAACCTGAGCCCTTGGCTGGCCCTTTCTTACCAGTAGGAGGGGGGAGTGGGTCGTGCAACGAACGCACGCTGTGTGGATGCCGCTGAGTGCCAGCGGTTTCTTCGACGTTGCCGCCTTTTAAGAGGACAGATGCGCCGACTAGCGAGTGATTTAATACACATCTCAACAGAACAGATTATACGGAATTTTGAAAAATGTATGTCACTGAAAAAAATGTGGCCTATAATTATTTTTAATATAATATAACTTGTCAGATTTTTGTTCTCGTAATTTTCTCGGGCTACCGCCGGTAGCCTCGGAAGCCCACAGTATACGCTACTGGTAATTAAAGATTTCTTATATGCGACTGTGCTTTTGGAGCTCTCCACTCTTCATTTTTGGTCTATTTTCCTAATTTCTTCCATAGCAATTTTAAATCGATACAGTAATTATCAAGAGACAATGTTATTTTAATAAAGAATACTTGAATGTGACTAAGTCTTGTCTTGTGACTAAATCTAAATACTTTTTTACATTTCGTTACTCATTATATCATTTTTTAAAATTATTTCTTTATTAATTATTCAGAGAAAGGTAAAATAAAGTATCAAAATTTGACATAAATAAAATAGATTTACTTTTAAAAGAAAACACCAATTGTATGGTTTTACCCATTTGTTATTCAGAATTTAATATTATAATAGGTATAATTTTGTTATTTTCTTACTGAATACATGCAAGTATGAGTTGATAAATGTCTTACTGCCCCTAATTTGAAAATTCCAAGATGCAAATTAAGTTTCACTCTAAATTCAGATGTACACAACTATAACACTCGACAAAAGGATAACCTACATGTTCCCCATTCTGAAACTACACTTTATCAAAAAAGTACCCCAATAGAGGGCATTACACTTTACAACAAATTGAGCCATGATATTAAAGATATTAATACAATACATAGATTTAAAAGTAAATTGAAAGCTTTCCTGCTTAACAACATGTTCTACAGTGTGAAGGAATACACAAATCACATCACTACCTCCCTTAAAAAACAAAAATAAAAATTCTAATCCCACTGATTCTCTGTTTCATGTTGACTGTTCAAGTTGAAGCAAAGAAAAAAGAACTGGCATATCCAATCCTGCCTGTGTTAAATTGCAGTTGGACTGATGTAGAAGGAGAATGCCAAACCAAAATTCTATTTCCTTCATCCTGAATTTGCTAAATGCACTAGGCATCATTAATATCGTTAAATCATTTCTGAATGAATAGTATTTTATTATTAGTATTGTTACTATTATAATTGATATTACTATTATTAGAATTGTTATTATTACTATTATTATTATTATTATTACATTATTATTATTATTATTATTATTATTATTATTATTATTATTATTGAGTATTGTAAGATCAATGACCAACTTGATCAGGGTTTTTTGTCCAGTTTCCCTTGATCCTTTGAGCAAATGCTGAGATGGTCCCCCTTGTTTTGATTTCTGGACAGTAAATGTAACTTCACTCTGCCATATCTGACTCGTCATACACGATTGAAATTGTATTTGTGTCTCAATAAATATTATTATTATTATTATTATTATTATTATAGTTATAATTTTATAACCAGTAATAAAGTGTTTTGCCAATATTATTTGCAGTAAAAATGAATACTTATTTAAATTATAATTTAATTTACACTTAGGAATTTTGAAATTAGGAGCAGTTAGACATTTATCAACTCATACAATCCCAGTATTAAAGTGAAAATTAGAAAGTTTTCCATATAAATTTATTGTAAGTACATTTCTTTTCTGATATGTAAATTTTTATCAATTCATTTTTACTTCAAAAATCATAAAATTAATTATTAGTTCTTTAGATAAGTGTTGTAAGACATGTAATTTCTTAAATGTTGCTGTTTACTGAAGTTTTACTTACGGTGAATCCGCGCGGCATGCGTACTTCATTCTGTTGCCAACCTTACTTTTGTAAGTTTTCATCGTTTCGCCAACTATATGGCGATTGAAGTTGTTCAACATGGTGATGAATTGACTGGGGTTAATAGAAATTGTGGAAGACGAAGAGAGTTGTACAGAGCACTGTAGCTATTCATATCAGGTTTGTAGTACTAAATGTTTATAGTTTTACTTAGTTTCTAATAAAAATGTTTTCAACGTAAATGATGTTTTTTGTAAATACCGGAGGTCACATCCACAGAGTTAAGGGAAGTTTTCACGCCTTCGCGGACAGCAATCGTGATCTGCGGATGCGCAAATGCAAGTAATGTGAAACTTGAACTGCGCATGCGCAGAATATCGATAGTACTGTCGATTGCTTTAACGTTCCAGGGCGCAAAAACTTCAAAAATTTTGATTGATTCATGGATATTTAATATTAATCGCTTAGGCCGGAAGCCAGGGCCTCATCGCGAAATGTGTCACTGGGCCCCACAAGTTATTTTTTGTAATTTAAAAAACGATTTGTATATATTACGCCTTTCCACTCTCGGGTGTACATTGTACATGCTTACAATATTATAATAATTATGCATAAACTAACTATCAAACTATTAAAATAGTTTGAAAAAATTAACTATTAAAATAACTATCAATCGCATTGAAAAAGACAGCAGGTTTTCAGAGAATGATTTTCATTGCACATCACTATATGAATAAAACAATTCTCTATCATTAATAAAATTATTATAAAAATATATTGAAATAATAAAGGAACTGAGATATTTAGAAGAAACTGGTTTTGAGGAACTAAAATATGAACAAATGATGTTTGGGAAAAATATTAGTTGTAGAATGTAGTAGTGAATCTCTTCATTAGCAAAGAAACATGTATTTATATAGTTGAATTCTCATATTTTATAAGTAGTATCTTATATTAATGGAGGGTTATGCTCTGGTAAATTCCAACAAAGAACCAAAAACAACATGTTGTATAACAGGAAACTTGCCTAAAACTTCCACTTTATACATTTTAATAAGGCCACTATTAATATTTGTCCAAGAATCAAGGTTGCTAATATTCCACAGTAAATTGGAATGTTCTGAAAATGGACCGCGTTTTACTTGATTTATGAACTTAATACTGTCCATGAACATGAACTGATTTGCATGTTGTTGGACAATGTTGGGATCAAGGTATGTTTTTGGCACAAGTCTTTCATGTTCAATAAGCTGAGCACTTCCCCAGAGAAAGGGTAAAAACTGATAATCATCAAGATTCCATACTCCATGACTTCCAGCTGGTTCCATGTTGTATGTAGTTTGCAATTTGCGAACCAAATGCAAATAAGTATTGAATATTTTATTTACTACTGCAACATTGTCATCTTCACTTAATATGCCAATTTTGTAAAAGCAGCAGATCAACATTAAGAAACACATTTCATGCCCAGTCCCATAGTCTATTCGAGTACTATTGCCAAAACACTCTGTTAAGTATGGATGTAACTCTGGAATGGCAGAATGCAGTTCTTCTGGCAAAGTGTCCATAAGAAGCTGCTGAGATCCTTCTGTCAGTTTTCCGTACCAATCTTTGAAAGCACGGTTTCCGAACCGCTGCGGCTGGTCCGAAGGAGGCGTTTCATTTATCCACTGATCCAACGTTTCAAGTAATGCAATAATTTTATTTGTATTGTCAGATTCTTGGCATTCTGAGGTAAGTGGCATACCTTTTACAGCGTCATTGAGAGATAACATTAATTCTACGATGTCTCTGTACGCTTTCGAGGATTCCCAAAAACGCATATCTTCGGTATGATAAACACCTTTACTTGGTGTCTTGAATTGGTGCTTGGTAAGATCAATTTTGGGATCCATACCACAAATACCAAAATAAATCCTTTACTGAATTATTTCTTAGTTACGAAAGTTCCTTGGGTACCGCAGTTAAGTAGGCAATCTCGATTCCAGCATTGCGCCTCGACTCGCACACATAGAAAATAAACTGTTCTCTATTATTTGTTGCATATTTTTTATAGATTTGCGTTCTTTTGTTTTGAAGCGAAGTGTGTACAATCTCGTTCGCATTGCACATCAATATATGCGGCTATGTCATTCTGTTTAATGTAGTTGTGCTTTTGATTACGTTTGTCAAGTGTCGCAAAACATTCTTAAATCATTCCTAGGATTACCTAGTTTCCATACCATCTTACAAAAGGTACACGCGCAGTTTTTAAAGTAGCGTACTGGCCTTCATGAAAATGAGCCTCGCGATATAAAATATTGACCAAAATGCTTCTGAAGAAAATAAATAGGAATTGGTGGTAGGCACTTCTGAGAAAGTGTAAAACCTTTATTTATAAATTGGGGAAATGCCTGTATGAAAATACAATTTCTAAGATTATTACTTGTATCCAACATCATATTTCATGAATAGTATTGTATTTTTTCTAGTTATGCATTAATATACATAAAGAGCATGAGATTATTGACACAAGGCAACAAGGATTGTTGGATGCAGTTTTTGTAGAAATCAATAGATTCTTTTAAGTGTATCTGAAAATATATGCATGAATGAAATGAAAAACGAAGTAGGTGTCTTGATGAATAGTACTAACACAGATAGTACTAAGTGGTAAGGTAGACCTACAATTAATGAAGTACACATTTAATCTATGACCAGAACCTTCAGAAAATATTAACATGGTAAAAAGCAAATATTAAGTTACATTTAGTTTTATTTTAATTACATTGAAGTTTCAATTCCTTGATTTGCAATATCTTTTAGAACTCTAAGTATTTTAACATCTTGTGCAGGTCCATCAATGTTGAATTCTTTTCCAAATGAATACACATCTACAATTGAATGATCTAAACCTAAAATTATTCGAACAAAATTCTTTTATTGTATTAAGATGAAAATTGTATTTTAATGCTAAAATAAGTAAATATCTCCCATTCAAAGGGAAATCTGGCATTCCACACCAACATTTTTGATCAGATTGAAAAGTAACTTGGTAACATTCAAATAATGTAGTATACAAAATTCAAGGATCAGAACTGCCAGCCTAAATGTATCAAAACCTTTTACTTGTAATTTCAGTACTAAACTGATGCATTAGTAACTATTACGTAATACATTATGATATTTTTTTGTATGCATAATATGAGGTGATGCAAAGAAAACAAACATAAATTGATACACAAGCTGATATATAAAATTATATTTCAAACAATACATCAATTGATACATGAACTAATATACACTAGAACTGGAACAGATTCATCTTAAATATCAAATAAAAGATACCAAACCTTTTCTCTTGTAACAATGGTAATTTAAGGTGACATAATACTAACCAGATAAACAAACTATTTTAAGAAAATTGAGACAAAAAATTAAATAAATAAATAAAATCTTGTAAATCCGGAGTAAATTATTTTTGATAATTTGAGTTTTAATAGTGTTGGATGTGTGAAAAATATGTAACATTTGAGAAATCCTTCTGATTTTGTAATAGTCTTTTAAAATTTGTATGTCTATTGATTCCATGTCTTGATTATAATTTGGTCTGTGTGTGCATAATGCTATCACAAAATACATGACATCTTATATACTACAAACATTGATGAAATAATTATATCACAAACTTAATATCATAA
Organism: Teleogryllus occipitalis; assembly: GCA_011170035.1. Taxonomy (NCBI): domain Eukaryota; kingdom Metazoa; phylum Arthropoda; class Insecta; order Orthoptera; family Gryllidae; genus Teleogryllus; species Teleogryllus occipitalis. The sequence continues at coordinate 109,588 of BLKR01003042.1, read as the reverse complement.
CATGTAACAGTGTAACATAACACAAGGTATTACATTATATGGAAACTACAGTTTTTGGTAGTTACTTGATAAGAGGAACTGATGATAATGTAGGTTGTTCTCTCTCTGCATCTCTGTTATATATAACACTGCTCAACAAAAAAACAAACTTTTTTTTCAGTTGCCCAGGATTTTGCAACAAATTTATAGTAAATCTGGTATGCTTTGTCTCAATGAATCTCATTAGTTTCATTGAATTGGTTCTAGTTTTTGTGCTATGAATGAAATGAATGAAGGTATCCCAAAACATTAGCATAAACTCATAGTAAAGCAAATATCTATCTTTATATAAACACTGCTGTTTTTCATTTTAAACATTGAATATCACATTATTTTCAAGATATTTTGATTGAGCTTTGTCGTATTAATACATCTTTTGTTACATAACAATAAGTTCTTCAGGAAGATGTTTGAATGATCATAATGTATTTTTCTATATTTATGAGGAATATATGCAACAAAAACAGATACTTCAAACTTTATAGAAAAAACATACAAAGCACATTTTGGTGTAAAACTGGGCGATCAAGATAAGTTGTGGGCGCCCCATTTGGTATGAAAAATTTGTGTGGAGTCTCCCTCAGTGCAAAACTGGAAAACTGAAGGTGACCTGTGCCACATGGACCTAATGTTCTCATGCCATTGTTCACCACACTCTGTGGAATTTCTGTGTCCAATAGTGAAGGATATAAAGAACCTGGAGTGTAATTAAGGAGTTGGTAGTGGTAGTGAATATGATGGAAGTGTTGCTACAAAAGAGCATAAATTCTTCCAAGAAGAGATTTGTTCTTTAATATGTGATGTCAGTTTGACAAAACAAGTAGCTAAATTTGTAGCATTTAGACTAAAAGAAGTGGAATGTGTGACATCAGAAGTGAAAATAACATTTTACAGGATAAGCAAAACTCCTACCATATTTCAGTGAAAATGGAGACTTTGTGTAATGTTCTAGCTTTCCTGGACTATTTGTTAATATGGATTTCAGAATATCAACCTGAAGTCGGTTGATTTTTCATAGACAGTTGCACTTGAAGTTTAAAGTGTGTTTTACTGCACAATGGCAACTGCTATCAATCTATCACAATTGGTCACTCAACAAAAATTAAAGAAAAATATGATAATATCAAACTGATCTTTCAAAACCTTTGCTATCATGACCACCAATGGTCCATATGCGTAGATTTCAAAATGTTCAACTTTTTACTTGTTTATTTGGAAAAAAAATGGATAAACAAAGTACCCATGTTTTCTCTGCTTGTGGAATAGTTGAGCAAAAGAGCAGCACTGGAAAAAAGTGACATGGCCACCAAGGGAAATTATCACAAAAGGTGCAGCAAATATCGTGATTGTCAATTGGTTGTGAAAGATATAATCGTTCTCCCTACCCAGCACATAGTTGGGATTAATGCAGTAATCTGTGAGAGCTCTAAACAAGGATGTCATTTTTTCAGATTCATTTGTAGGTTCTTCCCTGGACTGAGTATGGAAAAATTAAAAGCATATTTGATGGACCCTGAATTTGGAAATTGATAAATGATCCAAATTTCACAAGTTCCATGACTGATACTGAATCTTCTGCCTGACACAGCTTTGTCATTGTTGTCAAGAATTTTTTGGGTAATTACAAAGGAGCAAATTATGCATAACTGGTGCATGCTTTTAAACTTATAAAATTTGGATGCAACTATGAGCATTAAGGTACCCTCTCTCCTTAGCCATCCAGACAAATTTCTAGAAAATCTTGGCAATATGAGTGAGGAACAAAGCAAACAGTTCCATCAAGAAATAAAGGTGTTGGAAAATAATAGCAGGGCAGATACAATAGACACATGATGGCAGACTACTGCTGAAGCCTTCAACTCAATTGTCCAGGTTTGCTACATAAAATACAAATGATACAAACTGTTTTTTAAACAATTAATTGTGATCGAGCTATTTATGGGATATTTACAGCCCGAAACGATTGTTTTGGGTTGTTAATATAAATATGTTGAATATATTAATATTACATATTTCAGGTGTTTGATTTTGTATAAATAGGCATATCTTGTTTCATTTAGTTCAAGTTTTATGCAATTTATGAATAGCCTGCACTCAGTAAAATAAAATAATATTTTTTGATGTGATTTTCATTATCTCAAAAAAACTAGAGCCAAGCTACCAAAACCAGTGACATATTTGGAATCTATGCATCAAACATACTACCTTAAAATGACTTTAACTTGTCTAGCAAGAAAATGTATGTTGACCACTGCAATGGTTATTGATAAAGGCTGAATGTTTAATAAAAGCTGAAACTTTGGCAGTTTGAAAAAAAAATCTTGTTCTATCTGACCTTCACTCAATCTTGCTGAATTTAATAAGAGAACTAGAAAGAAAACACGTCATAATTCAACATTAACTTCAGTGGCGTTGCTGGGGTTGGTGACACCCAAGGCAATAGAAATGGTGTCACTCCTGAAAATCAACATAAAAATGTATATTCTAAAATATACAATATTTGTTTTAAATTAAAATGAAAATGCTTTTATCACATATGTTACTGTTATTTCAATATTATGATAATTAGATAGTTACAAAACATGTTGATGATTGTCAAATTTCAATAGTAAAACAATAATAAAATATATTTTAATTAAAGTGGGTTGCCCTCTTTATCTTGAATATTATTAAAGTAATAATAGTAATATTAAATATTAATGGTAATTCTTGAATATTAAAAAAATCTTAAATTCAATTAAATAATCTGAAATAAAAATAGATGTATTGTCAACCTTGACAAAATTTGCCCATTATTACATTTAATATAATAATGAAAACTTTCAAATCATATAATTTTAAATTAAAATTTTCAGGGGTGCCATCCTCACAGGAGTGGAACTGTGTTTGCTGCTCCGATCTATCTACGTCACTGATTAATTAACTATGCTGATTTTGTCTACAGCACGACAAGTAAGTTGCTATAATTATAAGTTAATTCTTTCAAGAATTAGAAGATGTCACCATAATTCAATATTCTAGTATTTTCATGAAATAAAATTTTAAAATATTCTAGTATAAAGAATGAGCTATCTGATGTTCAAAACTTTATTAGAAAAAAAGTTCATTTAGTGTTCTTTGATTTTTGCCTCCTAATTGAAGGTAACTAGCACAATTTTAATTGAATATGGCTAGCAAGAGAAAAACAGTGCAGAACAGAGAAACAAACAGATGATCTTTTGTTTGCTTTTTATGAGTTTAGTAGAATTTGAGTTATAACAGCATCTTTGGATTTGAGTAAAAAATTCAGGAGTATAATGTAGTCAATATTTATGGTACAATGTAGCCTTAGTATAAAGTAGTTCAATACATTGCTAGGTCATGAAAATACATTGGCCTTTATTCGACATAAAAAGGAAATAGGTTTTGTCATTAATGTTAAATTCAAATATTGTTGGGAAAGTTTTTAGGTATGTTTTCCGGTTGTAGAACTAGAAATACATTTAAATGAATAAACGTATGTATTAAATGATTCGGTTTATTAAATTAGCGGTTAGTTTAAAATTAAAATTTGTAAATTAGTTTATCATAAACGCGACCGTGCGGAATGCGCATTAACAAGACCATCTTCAATACTCTAGTTTTGCAGTGTTCTTGGCATCAAGGTCTATTGCAATAGCTTTACAGAGCCCCCAAAATCGTGTATTTTCACGGTAAACAAACGAAAGTCAAAATTCTTATTTCTAAATATGACTGTTAGTGAGATGAATTTAGCTATTTTTATATTCATGTTCTGAGTATCTAAATGTTAATCGAGAAGAACATTCATCTGAGGATGTTCTGTACGTAGAACTTTAAGAAAAACACCTTCAAGCTCTGACTGCATTAAATTTTGTTTCATTATCTGAAAGTGATGGAGTACTTGTTTTCGAAGTGAAACGAGATATTGTTCAACAGCCCGTTAAGTTAACTCATCGTTTCGCTTCATTTCATGTTTCCTTTGGTATGTATTAAAAGCTGATTAGTTCTTGATTTTTAAATATCTATTGATCATTTATTTAAGTATAATACTGCGTTGTACAGTTTTATGTGTTCTTATGGATATCATGCACTTGTAGTAGTCCTATATTATTTCGAAAACCACATGCATTTCGAATGTTCAATGAAGTTTTGGATTTCAAACAATTGATTGCATGCGCCATTGAACACGATCAAATTAATCGAACGGTAACATTTCTGGGTCTCACAATTCAGTCAAAACTCAAATGTAATTCCCAAATGAATGAATTGACCACCATATTAAGTTCATTGTGTTAGGAACGCAATTGTGTTTTCAAATTCAGTCGGCGCGAAGGGTGAAGATGAACGAAATGGAATAACAGATTTATTTTATTTTCATGAAAAACAGTAAAAAATGTATGTGACATGTGGAAAAAGTAGCATAAAGCATAGCGTTTTCTCAAGCTTGAGAATAATTCCATATCCACATTGTAGTCCAACAATTTAATCAGTCGAAGTTCGTTGTGAGAAACAATTGCCGTCAAGTTTGTGTAACAGTGCTTTGTTACTTACCCATAGTACGTGCGAGGGTGAGTCAAATGAAAATCGGAAATATTTTTTTACATCTCCTATATTACAGACAGTTGGAACAAGAACACTATTTTTCAATGTAGTCCCCTGATGCTTTTTGATGCATTTCCGCTACCGAGTCGGGAGGGGGGAGGGAAGGAATCTTTTGGCTGTGCATGCAGCCACTCATGCACTGTTCACATCTGTGTTGGTCACGAACTTTATGCCACCTAAGGAGTTCTGTAGTGGGTCATAGATGTGAAAGTCGAAGGGCGCGAGGTCGGGAAAGTAAGGACGATGAGGGAAGTATTCCAGACGCAAGTCCTTTAGACTCCAAGATCGCGCGTTCTCATGCTGGATGAGAATGCCTGTTGGGAGGAGTCCGCGGTGCACTTGGTGCGTATAGCAGGTTTCCGAATGTCACGCACAAACTCACTACAGGTAGCACTGGTCCCCGTCTTGCCCTTTTACGTGTAATGTTCCCGTCTATCCAGAAGAATCATCTCCTCCGCGGCTGCTATCGCCTCAGCTGTCACGATACCATGTGCCTGGCCTGGTCTCGGCGCGTCCGCCAAACGTGTGCCGCTGATGAATTTCTTACACCACTCGTATAACCGGAGTCTGGGATACTCATGCATCACCATACTGTTCCAACATGCGTGGATGGATTTATATTGATTTCGTCCTGCACTGTATAGGAAACGGATAATTCTACGCTTCTCTTTTTAGGTGCAATCCAACAGAGGAGGCATCATGGAAACCCCCTAACTGGGTCACGTGGCGACGCGAAACCAATGCCAATTGATGGCGGTGGAGTCCATGCGAACACGTACCGAGTCTGATTACAATGGGAGCGGTTTTGATTTTTTACAGTGATTTTCCAGTTTTCATTTGACTCACCTATAAACGAAGAAATACACATTGCATAGAGAGGTGGCTCAGGACATCAACTGATGTCACTGCAGTGCCTCTGCCCCGGAGGTCCTAGGTTCGAGTGCCGACGGTGGCAGGATTTTCGACACTAGGTTGTCAGCTAGGTCAAATTAAGTTGCTGTCCGGAGAAGAATTCTAGCGGCCGTTTGCTCAGATCGGTAGTTTTCTGCCGTTTCTCCGTTCAACATCAGGCGAATGCCGGAGCTGTGCCCTAACAAACGGACCACGGACCGCGCGCGATCTTTCCTTCCTTCTTTGTCCTCTCCTCATCCCTTACACACACTTTCACTAACATGTCCGACACTACCACTCATGCCGAGAGACCGGTCGGAAGCTTAGAACTTGTCCCGACTGGAGTGGTACCCCGCTGGTGGGAGACACGTGGTTGGGGAAAACACCGGTAACCGACGGTAGGTCAGCGCCGAATCTCGCCATCAAGCGAAGAAAAACCGATATACTTCTAAGGAAAAAAGATACTACACTCACGGAAATACTGACTGTAACAGTTGACGCGCACAGATTTACTAACAATCAATCAATCATCACATAGAGAAAGTTATGTAATGCTGCGGAAAATCGATTTCAAGATTACAACGGAAATACACGTTTTGGGGTCCCCTGATACCGAAAAAGTGGTTTTTACTTTCTCGTATACGTACGTATACACGGAGTAATATACGTAGTATAGAGAAAAATATGTAATGCTGCGCGAAAAAACGGCGAATTTTCGACAAAAAAAGTTCATTGTCGAGCCGTGGACCGGGACCGGGAGCGGTAGCGGTAGCTCAGTGTATCAGCTGATGTCGCTGCAGCGCCTCTGACCGGGAAGTCCTAGGTTCGAGTCCTGGCGGCGGCAGGATTTTCGACACTGGCTTTTCAGCCAGGTCGAATACAATCGCTGTCTGGAGGAGAATTCTAGCGGCCGGCTGCTCTGATCGGTAGTTTTCCGTGGTTTCTCCGATCAACACCAGGCGAATGCCGGAGCAGTACCCTACCAAACGGGCCACGGACCACGCGTGATCTGTCCTTCCTCTTGTCCTATCGTCTCCCCTTACACACATACACTTACACTAACGTGCATTACACTACCACATATTCCGGGAGACCGGTCGGGAGCCTAGAGCTTGTCCCGGCTGGGGCGGTGCCCCGCTGATGGGAGAGTCCTGCTTTCGGGGAAACCTCACTAGCCGACGGTAGGTCGGCGCCGGATCTCGCCATCCAGCGGGGAAATATCACCGCCTTCTCCCGAGAAACAAACCTGCACTCACTAACGGGACTAATGACCAAAGCAATTGACGCGCCCGAAAACACGAAAAAATCAATCAATCAACCGAGCCGTAGAAACAAGAAAGTGGATATATCCAGTTGCTAAATAAGAAAAAAATCCTCTAACACGTGGTGTAGTCAGAATCCCAATTTTGTGGGTCCTTGATGCCGAAAAACCAACTGAAAGCAAAACGTCCGTCCGTCGGTGAACACTACTAGCGCCCTCACCATGAGTAGGATTCTTTCCAAATTGAAAAAACCCGTCCATCTGGCTCTAGTTAAAGCTTTGATCGTTTGAAAAACATTCTTTAAAATTTGGGGGTACTTTACATGAAGCTCCCTGGACATTTTCAAAATTTTCTCATTAACTGCTCCAATTTTTTAAAAAAAATTCTTGTAAGAATAGGGTAAAATACACGTATAACGTTGGTATAGGTCCGATTTTCGCCATTAACTCTGAATTTTCGAAAATTACAAAACTTTCAATTTGTTTCGGCGTCTTTCCACAACTACAAAATTTAATAGAAAGATTTTCCCTTCTAATTAAATTTGTTGTCCATAAATAGTTCTTTCATAAAGGTCATGTACTCTTTCCCTCAGATAAAGTGGCCGGCAAAATTCTATCTTACACACCGCGCCGACCAACTTGGACACCCCTCGGCCTGGGGGAGGGCAGGGGGAGGGACGCGTTTACCAATCGCTAGCAGGTAGAACCACAGTTGTCTGTGATTCGTGCAACATCCCAAGGGGTGGAAAGGACGTTGCCTCAGGGGGAGGGGGCTAGTTTGTTTACGTACGAGGCGGAAATAAGTCATATTTCCCTCAGCGGGGGATTCCGTCCAGAATTATTGTCAATTGACTCGTAAATATTTAGCATTTTAGTAACAATTGATCTAACGTTTAGCAATCGATTTGTAACACCAGTCGAAGTGCAATTTTCAGATGCTCATTTCAGGCACAATTTGCGGACCCTTCCCGGTCGTTCTAACGCATATTTCGAATTTGTTTATAAAATTATAAGTTGTTGCAAAATTGTTAATTCACAATTTTCGGCTTTGGGGCATCGGGAGACCCTCCCCCTTTAGATTTGCAAAAGTTGGAAATTGTTTATAAATTTTCAGTTGTTGCAACTTTTTTGTTGTCTCATTTGAGTGGCGTTTAAACGCGATACAAAATTCCGGAATTCGATCGGTGTTATCATATTTTGTTCTCGAGATATATGAAATTGTTTATAAGAAATTAACATCTTAGAATGACCCCATTTGTTTTCACTTAACACAAGCATACTGAAAAAACAGTTCTCCAATGTTGCGCTTTAGCTTGCTACGTTTAAAAAACTCTTAGTTTATAAACAAATTCTGTGGCCAATTTAATTACGCTTCTTTTTTAAATGCTGCAATTTGCAAGTCGATATATTTATCAAATAAAGAGGAAACTGATTATATACAAATTATTTTTGAATGTGCATTACGTCGAAATGAGTGTTTCTGCTTTTCTATCAACCGAATAGCTGTATTATTAATTTTTTTAAAGTCTCCTGTTAAAACCGTGAGTTAGAAACTATATGTTTCTCTTATTTACCCATTACCATTAAAAAAATAGGGAAATATACTATTAGCTGTTTGCTGTAAACTGTATTGAATTGGATAAAGTTTTCAAATAAAGAAATATTTATTTTGTGTGTTGAAAGATCACATGAGTAGAATCACATATCACAATATTTACATAAGTATAGCAATTTCTAAATGAACCTATATAAACTGTAAGTTAATATTTTCAATTCAATTTATCATTCATTAAGTCAGGATCATCTTTCTAAAACTGTTAATTTGATGATATCATTGTATAATATTCAAATCAGAGCTAAAAGCATCATGTGATAAATCTACGCATTGTTAATACATATTTTTAAACAACATTAATATATTTAATATACCTTTAAAACGTTTTTTAGATTGGCGAACGTTTCAATGAAATTTCATGAATTCCTAAATGCTTGAAAATAAATACTTGTAAAAGTAAATTATTGTAGCGTGTAAAAATATAACAAACTCACGTACTTGGTAAAACGAGTTGATACTACTAAAAGAAAGCAAAACAGATGTTATAACAATTCAAAGAGATTTAGTGTTTGTTTACAGTTTAGTAAATATCAATGCTCTAGCATTTCCCAGTGAAAATACATAGAACGAACTTGGTGGTCAAGTGATATGACCCTCCCAACACAGACTACATTTCAGTATCGTCAGAGTTCGAAGGTGGTTTGTTGGCCGCCATTCTACGAATCTATCAAAACCTTGAATTTTGCACGACCATCTGTACAGGGAGAACGTAGCGGTTTATTAAACGAAAACGGGCCATTCAAGGTAGCTAATGTGCAATCTTTGAAAACGTTTAACCATTATAAACTATCCCTAAGAAAAATATCAAATAAACAATGTTAAAGGTCACCAGCTTTACATTGCCTTTACTATTTGAATGTTCTCAACATTCCTACAGCGTAGTGGACATGGTAACAACTCTCTGCACCTAAGCGAGTTCGTTTCCTAGTGTGGACAAAACTTTTGGGGATTGGAAACCTTTCTGCGGACTTCATAATATTGCGATTACCAAATAGTTCATCCTATTATCATTATAGTTTTAATTCAATTTTTTGTCTTTCATTTTGTTTGCATTTTAATCAGTTTTCTGTTTCTTATATAATTTTGTTAATGTATTTTAGGAATGGGGTTTAACTGATGCCAAAGTTATTTTTGATATAAGCTAGATTGCTGTTTCCAAGTACTCGCGGTTCAAGTCACGTCTTATTGCGATCGGAGAGCTGAAGAACACCTGCATTAAGAGTCGACCGACAATATGCCAAGCTTCAGAAAAAAAATTTCAGAATCTCGAAGGGAATATTGATGACTAAAATAAAAGATTGTAAAATGAGAATATATAGCAAGGGCGGTCAGTTTTGCACGCATGGACATTCGTGTTCCTATTTATGCCTCGCGGGCGCTGCGACTCAAAATCGTCGCTGCAGCGGGCAACGAAGGAAATTTGAGCGCGGAAACATTCCTGGGAGATAGGTAATTGAATTACAAAAGGGAACAATGTTTTCATGAGGTTTCTATTAAATAAAACATAACTGTTCTCAAAAGCGCTTATTTATTGGAAAATAGAAAAATTTGTAATCAAAATTTTCTGTGAATAGAATTATACAGAGTCCCACCAACTACGGGCCACCTCATAACTTCTAAACGGTTCCCGATATCTAAATGCAGTTTTCGCTTAACAATGCGGAATCATGGGAGAAGTAATGTGCGGTAGAGATATAATTCGAAATATTTTTAGTTTTCGAGAAAATTATTTATCTTTGATTTTTTAAATGGAACCATATATTTGTAATATCAAATACCAAACAATTGTAATATCAAAAAACTAGACTATTACCATGCATGCAGCCATTAGTTTTTATCAATCAAAATTTCGAAAACTCGTACTGCTAGCACTTCGGTTAGAACATTATAATATGTTATTTTTAGTACATTGTCCATAATCGTTACACTATGCAAAATTGTGTGGAGTGGATAGTTAACGTCAGAAAATAATTCCAGTTATTCGTATTGATATACAGGACAGTTTGGTTAACTAGGCCAGACATGCTTTTTATTATTATTATTTTTTTTGCATTTGTTTATCTTAGGTTAGCCAAAATTATTATATAATAATATGAAGTTAATATAAGAAACAGTAATACAAATTATTAATTTTCAAGTTTTAGCAAATTTCGTGAGATGCAGAAACGTAGACGAAAAAATGATCCACTTAACTGCAGTATAGGATTAACTGAGGCTCTTATTGTGGTGAATGAATTATTAAGAGCATGTTGAACACAGTTCTACGAGTATATTATAAATAGGAGACAGATTTAAATGAAATATCATTTTTACTTTCTTGCGTACCTACGTGTATAGGGAGTAATATACGTTATGTAGAGAAAGTTATGTAATGCTGCGCGAAAAAATGGCGGATTTTCGGCAGAAAAAAATTCATTGCCGAATCCTGATAACGAAAAAGTGGATAAATGCAGTTGCTTAGTTAAGAGAAAAAAGTCCTCTAATACGTGATGTATCCAGAATCCCTATTTTGTCGGTTCTTGATGCCGAAAACTCAATTGAAAGCGAAACGCTCGCCGTCTGTCCGTCTGTGAACACTACTAGCGCTTAAATCATGCGTAGGATTTTTTTCAAATGGAAGAAACATCTGTCTATCTATCTGTAGTTGAAGCTTTGAAATTTTGAAAACCATTCTTTAAAACTTGGGGGTTTTTAGATCAAGCCCCACGGACATTTTCGAAATTTTCTCAAAAGTTTTGCTTTTCTTTAAATTTATTGTAATAACTGAGCAAAATACACTTATAAAAGGGGCATAGGTTCTATTTTCACTGTTAACAAGATTTTCGAAAATTGCAAAAGTTTGAATTTTTCTGTCGTCTTCCCACAACAGAAAAAATTGGAAATTTTCCCTTCAAATGAAATTTGTTGTCCATAATTACTCCTTTCATTAAGGTATTGCACATTGTTTTGAAAATTTTAATAGTTTCCTCGCAATATGGCGTACAATACTTTCAATTAAAAAAAAAACAAAAAAAGATTTCCTCTGTCTTTTCTCTCACGTAGCTCATATTTTCATTAGATACAATTTGTTCACATTATTGTATTTATGTATACATATGCTCTAAATAATGTTGAATAAAATTTCTGGAAAACTCAACAGTTGTTTTGTGAAAACGAGCACAAAATTCCGCATTTTCAGAAACACTCAAACGCCATTTTCTCAAAAATTGATCCAATTTTTTGTTTCATACGTTTTCAACAAATAGTACTAATTGCACTGTTTAGTATGACGTTAAATTCATTTTTGTATACTCTTTCGATTTTTAAAAAATACACTGATGTAATTTTTATGTACCTCTCACACCGTTAATACGAACATTTGCATTGATTTGTATACATTATTGCATTTATAAGTGGAAGTGTTTCCAATGACTTCGAATGAAGTTTTTCGAAAACTCAAGAGATTCCTCTGAAAAAGAGTTTCAAATTCCTCCTTTACAGTAATGCTTAATCGCCATTTTCTTAAAACACGGCTTCAAATTTTTCAATGAAAATTTATATTTAGGACAAGGTTTTCTACTTTAATATTCTGGAATGTTAATATTCTATATAGGTTCTACTATTTGGAAACCGAAAAGAAGAGAAAAATGTCAAAAAATGTGTTTTGGGTGACGATAGATGATAGCTGGCGAGAGAATGAAGCAGGACCTTAACGCCAGTCCACACAAGGAAATTACATTCATATCAGATAAAATAACACTGATGTTAGACCAATTAATTTCTTATACACATTTTAATTCCAATATTATTGTCCATACACAATTTATGAACTTTTTTACCTGTATACATTCTATACATTTTTTACCTGTAATGAATATATCAATAGAGGAATTCAATGATGTCTCATTTGTTAATAATTTAAAGAGTAATAATGTATATTTGACACCGAGCTTGAGCAATCCTCAACTCTAAGGCAAGCAACGCTTATCATAGGCTCTTCTAGTAATTTAAGTGACATATCCTCGGAAGTTTTCCTCTTTCTTCTCGCCTTAATAGGCATAAGAGGCGGAGTCTGTAGAATGTGGCACCAATCCAATAACACTTCCCTCCCCTGGAGAATGCTTCGTTACTCCCTTTTGTGGGAACACGTTCTTGACGTGTATTAAATTGTGAAAAATAAATTAAATTCAATATAATAAACAAATAATGGTTTTGTATAAATTGTAATGCTACACACATTTAAATAAAAAAAATAAGACATGCAACTAAACAGTATACATATGTTTTAGGAAGACGAAAATTCTTTCTTATTATAACACTCATTTGTATACTTTTCACAGATAGAATATTGAGAAGTACACCATCAATCTGATGATTTGTTCTGGTAATAATAGATCTTATACATAATTGACATGTAATGACAGAAATTTCGATTATATGGTATGGGAAATTAAGTACGAGTTCAATTAATTTTAATGAGAGAGCAATTTTGCGATCAAAATGTTTTTTTAATACATATATTCCAAATCCATGTACTTCCTTAAATCAATTAACGTTGTTTCCATTTACATTGAAGGGACGGACGTAACATCCCACACGCGCCTATGTTTTGAAATGACCCTCAGAGAGTTCACTTGCTCGAGCCGCCTTGTTATTGAATCGAACTCTTGAAAGGTTCTGTTCTTACAGTAGTTCCCGAAACACGTAAATTCCAACAGGCCATCTCAAACTTACAGTAGTCTCACCCTACTTTCAAACATTAGTAGACACCGCGGACTGTGAGACCGCACGTAAAGTTTTAAACAAACTTTATTCTCGTGCATGAGCATGTGTTAATCTGTGCAACTTTTTTTGTGTCGGAAGGGCTGTGATTCTTGGGGAGATAATAGTGTAGTGGGCAGGGTAACAGCTCTGAACCTAAGCGAGTTCGTTTCCTAGCGTGGACAAAACTTTTGGGGATTGGAAACCCTTCTGCGGGCTTCATGAAGTATTATAATATTGCAATTACCAAATAGTACGTCCTATTATCACTATTAGTTTTAATTCAATTTTTTGCCTTTCATTTTGTTTGCATTTTAATAAGTTTTGAGTTTCTTCTATAATTTTGTTAATGTATTTTAGGAATGGCGTTTAACTGATGCCAATGTTCATCATGATTCGAGCTACATTGCGGTTTCCAAGTACTCACGGTTCAAGTCACGTCTTATTGCGATCGGAGAGCTGAAGAATACCTGCATTAAGAGTGGACCGACAATATGCCAAGCTTCAGAAAAAAATTTGCAGAATCTCGAAGGGAATATTGATGACTAAAATAAAAGATTGTGAAATGTCGCGATCGTAATAGTTGTGACTGTCAATCAAATAATATCCTAGCAGAATCTATAGCAAGGGCGGTCAGTTTTGCCCGCATGGGCATTCGTGTTCCTATTTATGCCTCGCGGGTGCTGCCACTCAAAATCGTCGCTGCAGCGGGCAACGAAAGAAATTTGAGCGCGGAAACATTCCTGGGAGGTGGGTAACTTAATTACAAAAGAGAACAATGTTTTCATGAGGTTTTTAGTAAATAAAACATAATAACTGTTGTAAAAAGCGCTTATTTATTGGAAAATAGAAAAATTCGTAATGAAAATTTTCTGAGAAATAGAATTATACAGAGTCCCACCAACTATGGGCCACCTCATAACTTCTAAACGGTTCCCGATATCGAAATGCAGTTTTTGCTTAAGAATGCGGCATCATGGGGGAAGTAATGTGCGGTAGAGATATAATTCGAAATATTTTTAGTTTTCGAAAAAATTAATTATCTTTGATTTTTAAATGGGACCATATATTTTTTTCACTAGCGATAGATAATCATAAATAGACGAATGCATTGATGTAACATACGTTAATGTTTTGATAGTATATTGAGTATAAAATTATACTTTCAGACATGTGATTTTGAACTAAATGTAGAGAGATTTCCTGTTAGCAACCGTTGAAACTGTCGCATTTGGGGATGGTTGCCATCGCAGCGCCGGCACTTTTGCGAGAACAGGGGAAAGGTCGCGAAGGCCACTTTCCCCAAAAGCGACAGTGTCGACGGCTGCTAGAGGAAAAATTGCACGTTTAATTTCAAATCTCAAGTCTCATAATACAAATACATAAAAACGGGCTAATACATTTATATTATTATCGCTTTTTACAAGTTTTAGAATACAATTCTTAAGTGATTAGAATTATCAGAAAAAAACTTGTAGATATTATTTTATCGTATTAAAGGAATTGAAAAAAATTGTGTCTTCGCACACGAATTAGTATTATTTACTAACTTAAAAGAATTTTTTTGAAATGGAGAATTAGTTCGCGATTAATGCGTGAACTATTTTTTACAATTTAATCTCAAAATATCAAAAAATACTAATACAGCCTTAGCAATCCGTTCGAATTCATGTAATTCCGCAGTAATTACAAAGTTAATTGTCAATGAACTTAAGTTAATTAAGTAATTTAAATTAATTAAATTAAGTTAAAAAAAATTAAAGACTATTGAAATAGTTTATTGAAGTTTCTCCAGAAAATGATTCAGTCTATCAGAACGGAGATGCGGAGGTACGCTTTCTCTAATTGTAAATTGGGTGTCAGAAAATAAACGGACGCAGAATATTGCCTGGGAAGTGGGAAAAAATGAATATTACGCAACACTGTCGCTTAATGTCATCAGTCGACGACTTTCTTGCTATCGAAATATCAAAATATTTTAGAAAATACCATTAGAATTCAGCTTCATTTGTTAGCATAAAGTACTCGATAAATGGATTAACACGTACTTTTTTCGTTGGGATTTATCAGGGCTTTAACTTATCACACGGTAAGGAAGTACTTTTGATCAATGAACATAAGTTAAAATGAATAGTTTTTTTACGAACGTTATTCTGGTGATTCCATCATTAAACAATTGTAATATCAAAAAATAGACTATTATCATGCATGCTGCCATTAGTTTTTATTAATAAAAATTTCGATAAAACGTACTGCTAGCACTTCGGTTAGAACATTATAATATGTAATTTCAGAACAGTGTGCATAATCGTTACACTACGCAAAATTGCGTGGAGTGGATAGTTAACGTCATAAAATATCTCCAGTTACTCGTATTAATAATTCCCGTGAGGACGGAACGTACCCCTCGCATTTTCCCTCTCTTGAAGCGCCGCGCCGTGCGACATGCCCACATTATTTCACCATGTCGCATTACGATCGGTCTGTCAAGGAGCGAGTCGTAGAGTTGGTTGAAAATGGGACTCTCTCTGCTTCGGAGGCCGGGTGTCGTTCGGGGGTACCTCACTTTACTGCACGTAGGTGGTTGCGGCAGTATCGAGAAACAGGGGAAGTGGGAACACGTGCTGGCACTGGACTGTGGCGTGTGTCTACCGAAGCCCTGGACGCCGAATTGCTGAACCAGGCTGGGGAGACACCATTTCTCAGTTCGGTTCAGTTGAAACGTTTCACGAACTTTTCTGGTTGCTCGAGAACTGTTAGGAACCGCTTAAGGGACACGGGCTTCAGTCCTGCAGGGCAGCGGCTAAGGAGGGGCTCTCCGAGGATCATAGGCTCTACAGGTTGGCATTTGCGGAGGACAACCTTCATCATGACTGGGGAAATGTAACTCTCTCTGACAAGTCGGCTTTTTGCTCTGCAGGGTAGGTACGGTACGAATGTACAGACCTCGGGGGAGCTGTCATTATTCGGAATATGTGCACGTGTCAATGTACGCGTTCTGGATGAGTATCTGTGGTGTGTTGGGGATGCATTTCTGCACGTGGCATTGGAATTCTCCACAGGATAGAAGGTCACCTCCACGGTACCCAATATCTGCATATATTGCGAGACATTATGGTTCCGTCGATATGACAAACGTATCCGGATGAAGAAGTGAATTTTCAACCTGACAACTCGTCGGTTCACAAAACTAAATTGATTCAGGAATGGCTTGCACAGCAGGAGGAAGTACCGGTTTTGGGCTGGCCTCCTCGCGGAGCTGACCTGAACCCAATTGAAAATATGTGGGCCGAGACGAAACGTCTCATGGCAGAAAATTGGCCAGATCCACCCCGTCCACGGCAGATGCTCTCTGGAATGTTGTGATAGATGCGTGGGAGGAGGTAGCACATTGTCCCAACTATCCTGCTACGTAGGTGGCTTCAGTTCGCTTAGATTACAATCCGTGATAGAGTACGATGACTTTTGGACCTCTAATTGAAGAGAGAAAACGGCCCTTTTTAGGGCTACATAAATAATAAAGAATCCACTACAATGTGGATGTAAACAATATAGTGTTAAAGACCTGCACGTTGCTAATTATTATTCAGTAAAAAAATAAGGAAAACGGGGAATCGAACCTAGGAGCTCACGACATAATCCGCGACACCTTTAAGACAGTGAGCTACTACGTTCCTGACAAAAAATTGGCCTAACATTGACAAGTTCCATACCCCATACTTCCTATATTGTAAATATAGGATACGGTACTGCAATGGGAGAGTAAAGTTATAAATTATGTATAATATTTCTGAGTTAGTATATGTTGCAACTCTACATTTCAGAGCTGTGTGTAAAATAATAACTGAAATAATATAAATACCAGGTGCCTCACAAACTATAGACAACCCTCATAACTTTAAACTGTGAACGATATCGAAATGCAGTTTTCGCCCAACAACACTGAAGCAAAGGACAAGAAAAGTGCCCAGAGAAATTGTTAGTAACATGTTTATTTTTGGATAAATTCAATCATCCTTCATTTTTTAAATAGTTTATAGTTTTTCACCTGAAATGAATAGAGCATGGAAGAGAGTAATAAAATCATTTTTCGGTTTTTAATCTTTTGAAAGAAATATAGAGTAAAAAACTTACAGTGAGAGTAAAAAGTCCTTGTACACTCAAGATCGGACTTCAAGATCAAAGTCCCCCAGTCAATCAACAGATTAGAGCCCCTCCTATGTAGTAATAAACCACAAACAAAAATAGCCAAATATTTATATTTGACCAAATAATAATTCAAAAATAACTAGGACAGTTTGGTTAACTGGGCCAGATATACTTTTTTATTTTTTTGCATTTGTGCATCTTAGGTAAGCCAAACTTATTACATAATAATATGAAGTTAATATAAGAAACAGTAATACAAATTATTAATTTTCAAGTTTTAGTAAGTTTCATGGGAGGCAGAAACGTAGTTGACGAAAAAATTATCCACTTAACTGCAGTATGGGGTTAACTGAGCCTCTTATTGTGATGAAGTGAATTATTATGAGTATGTTGAACGCAGTTCTACGAGTATAATAGAGGACGGATTTTAATGAAATATCATTTTTACTTTTTTGTATAGGTACATACCGTGTGGCCCACCTAAGATGTTCCCTTCAGTTTTCTCCTGAACCGTTGCAGATACTGAGATGCGGTTTTCACTAAAACTACTATATGCAAGGGACACGTATGGTAATGCATAATATTATTTTATTGCATTTTTTTATTGCAGAGATATTGACCCAACTTCGATTTTTTAAATGGAATCCTATAGATTTTTTTACCTCATCATAACAAGCGTGAAGAGACGAGTTCATAAATATGCATATCGTCATATGTTACATAACAAAATTTTCGAGAAATTAAGAGTTTTAAAGACGCATGCTGACTGCTGATTTCTGTAATCTGAACGAGAAATTCCGGGTGATGTCCGGCGAGGCCATTCCCTTCAGTTGCGTCGACCCTGCGGTAACGGTTTTCAGTCTTTCAAAGAGTAAACGTTTTGTTTCTGACAGCACACGCATGTATTAATTCAGAACGTGTTCACTCTCCAATCTTCCCTTGCTTTCTCTACGGTTAATAATTCAAATATTTTCTCCAATCTTGTAGTATTTCATTAATTAAAAAATAGTACCTTGTGGCGTACAGATTTACTCAGAACATGGCTATGGGTGAATACATTGTCTCCAGGACTGAGAGGGTGTAGTCTTAAAGAGCAAATTGCGGGTTTTCGTGAGCTCCTTTGCACATTGCTTCACTACATTTACCGCAGGGTCGACGCAACGGAAGGGAATGGCCTCGCCGCACATCACCCGGAATTTCTCGTTTCCGTAATTATGCATTACCATATGTGCCCCTTGCATAAAGTAGTTTTAGTGAAAACCGCATCTCAGTATCTGCAAGGGAAGGGAAGGGAACATCTTAGGTGGGCCACACGATATATATATATATATATATATATATATATATATATATATATATATATATATATATATACACACACACATACTAGCTGACCCGGCGAACTCTGTTCCGCCTTAACAACCGGTCCCATCTTTTTCTCGCGTCGCACTCACTGTGAGAAACTGTACTATCCTTGTTGCACTCGTGATAATAGAGCAATTGCAGATTTGTGTTTTTCTCTCAAACAAAGAAGAATTTAAAAAAACGCTCTGATATTAAATAGATAATTAAAAAATCTATTACGTAGCAGAGCGTTTTTTTTGGAATTGATTTTTGTTTAAGAGAGAAATACAAAGCTGTAATCATAGGGACCGGCTGTTAAAGGCAATAAATAAGCAGATTTTGGAATTTATTAAGTTAAATTGTTTATTATAAAATACAAATAAAAAATTAAGTAGATTAATCATTCATTATTGTTCGTGTATTTTGGTGCATAGGATGCACTCTTCAGTTAAGTACCTTCACGCGAAAACATGGGAAATCACGCGAAAACGTGCGTTCTCACACAGGAACGCCCTCGAACGGGATAAAATGTATCCTATGTCCGTCTCCTGGCTCTAAGCTTTCTGCTCACCAATTTTCAGCCAAATCGGTACAGCCGTTCTTGAGTTATAGTGTAACTAACACGACTTTCTTTTATATATATACTAGCTGACCCGGCGAACTCTGTTCCGCCTTAACAGCCAGTCCCATCTTTTCTCGCGTCGCACTCACTGTGAGAAACTGTACTATCCTTGTTGCACTGCGTACGTGCAAAAACGTGCGTTCTCACACAGGAACGCTGTCGAACGGGATAAACAGTATCCTATGTCCGTCTCCTGGCTCTAAGCTTCCTGCTCACCAAATCAGTACAGCCGTTCTTGAGTTATAAATAGTGTAACTAACACGACTATATATAGATATAACGGCGAACGAAAGGCGGCTATCATTATCGCCTTCTGTTATCAGTGCGGCGTTACAACAATGGGTTACAACAGGCAACAATGACCGCTAACATGCGAAATCACGCGAAAACGTGCGAAAACGTGCAAAAACGTGCGTTCTCACACAGGAACGCTGTCGAACGGGATAAACAGTATTCTATGTCCGTCTCCTGGCTCTAAGCTTCCTGCTCACCAATTTTCAGCCAAATCGGTACAGCCGTTCTTGAGTTATAAATAGTGTAACTAACACGACTTTCTTTTATATATATAGACTAGCTGACCCGGCGAACTCTGTTCCGCCTTAACAGCCGGTCCCATCTTTTTTTCGCGTCGCACTCACTGTGAGAAACTGTACTATCCTTGTTGCACTCGTGATAATAAAGCAATTGCAGATTTGTGTTTTTCTCTCAAACAAAGAAGAATTAAAAAAACGCTCTGATATTAAATAGATAATTAAAAAATCTATTACGTAGCAGAGCGTTTTTTTGGAATTGATTTTTGTTTAAGAGAGAAATACAAAGCTGTAATCATAGGGACCGGCTGTTAAAGGCAATAAATAAGCAGATTTTGGAATTTATTAAGTTAAATTGTTTATTAGAAAATACAAATAAAAAATTAAGTAGATTAATCATTCATTATTGTTCGTGTATTTTGGTGCATAGGTTGCACTCTTCAGTTAAGTTAAGTGTGAAGCTTCACGCGAAAACATGCGAAATCACGCGAAACGTGCGTTCTCACACAGGAACGCTGTCGAACGGGATAAAATGTATCCTATGTCCGTCTCCTGGCTCTAAGCTTCTGCTCACCATTTTCAGCCAAATCAAGCCAGCCGTTCTTGAGTTATTGGAATTGTAACTAACGACTTTCTTTATATGTAGACTAGCTGACCCGGCGAACTCTGTTCCGCCTTAACAGCCAGTCCCATCTTTTTCTCGCGTCGCACTCACTGTGAGAAACTGTACTATCCTTGTTGCACTCGTGATAATAAAGCAATTGCAGATTTGTGTTTTTCTCTCAAACAAAGAAGAATTTTAAAAAAAACGCTCTGATATTAAATAGATAATTAAAAAATCTATTACGTAGCAGAGCGTTTTTTTGGAATTGATTTTTGTTTAAGAGAGAAATACAAAGCTGTAATCATAGGGACCGGCTGTTAAAGGCAATAAATAAGCAGATTTTGGAATTTATTGAGTTAAATTGTTTATTAGAAAATACAAATAAAAAATTAAGTAGATTAATCATTCATTATTGTTCCTGTATTTTGGTGCATAGGTTGCACTCTTCAGTTAAGTACCTTCACGCGAAAACATGCGAAATCACGCGAAAACGTGCGAAAACGTGCGTTCTCACACAGGAACGCTGTCGAACGGGATAAACAGTATCCTATGTCCGTCTCCTGGCTCTAAGCTTCCTGCTCACCAATTTTCAGCCAAATCGGTACAGCCGTTCTTGAGTTATAAATAGTGTAACTAACACGACTTTCTTTTATATATATACTAGCTGACCCGGCGAACTCTGTTCCGCCTTAACAGCCGGTCCCATCTTTTTCTCGCGTCGCACTCACTGTGATAAACTGTACTATCCTTGTTGCACTGCGTACGTGCAAAAACGTGCGTTATCACACAGGAACGCTGTCGAACGGGATAAACAGTATCCTATGTCCGTCTCCTGGCTCTAAGCTTCCGGTACAGCCGTTCTTGAGTTATAAATAGTGTAACTAACACGACTTTTATATAGATATAACGGCGAACGAAAGGCGGCTATCATTATCGCCTTCTGTTATCAGTGCGGCGTTACAACAATGGGTTACAACAGGCAACAATGACCGCTAACATGCGAAATGCGAAAACGCGAAAACGTGCGTTGTCACACAGGAACGCTGTCGAACGGGATAAACAGTATCCTATGTCCGTCTCCTGGCTCTAAACTTCCTGCTCACCAATTTTCAGCCAAATCGGTACAGCCGTTCTTGAGTTATAAATAGTGTAACTAACACGACTTTCTTTTATATATATAGACTAGCTGACCCGGCGAACTCTGTTCCGCCTTAACAGCCGGTCCCATCTTTTTCTCGCGTCGCACTCACTGTGAGAAACTGTACTATCCTTGTTGCACTCGTGATAATAAAGCAATTGCAGATTTGTGTTTTTCTCTCAAACAAAGAAGAATTAAAAAAAACGCTCTGATATTAAATAGATAATTAAAAAATCTATTACGTAGCAGAGCGTTTTTTTTGGAATTGATTTTTGTTTAAGAGAGAAATACAAAGCTGTAATCATAGGGACCGGCTGTTAAAGGCAATAAATAAGCAGATTTTGGAATTTATTAAGTTAAATTGTTTATTAGAAAATACAAATAAAAAATTAAGTAGATTAATCATTCATTATTGTTCCTGTATTTTGGTGCATAGGTTGCACTCTTCAGTTAAGTACCTTCACGCGAAAACATGCGAAATCACGCGAAAACGTGCGTTCTCACACAGGAACGCTGTCGAACGGGATAAACAGTATCCTATGTCCGTCTCCTGGCTCTAAGCTTCCTGCTCACCAATTTTCAGCCAAATCGGTACAGCCGTTCTTGAGTTATAAATAGTGTAACTAACACGACTTTCTTTTATATATATACTAGCTGACCCGGCGAACTCTGTTCCGCCTTAACAGCCGGTCCCATCTTTTTCTCGCGTCGCACTCACTGTGAGAAACTGTACTATCCTTGTTGTACTCGTGATAATAAAGCAATTGCAGATTTGTGTTTTTCTCTCAAACAAAGAAGAATTTCAAAAAAACGCTCTGATATTAAATAGATAATTAAAAAATCTATTACGTAGCAGAGCGTTTTTTTGGAATTGATTTTTGTTTAAGAGAGAAATACAAAGCTGTAATCATAGGGACCGGCTGTTAAAGGCAATAAATAAGCAGATTTTGGAATTTATTAAGTTAAATTGTTTATTAGAAAATACAAATAAAAAAAATTAAGTAGATTAATCATTCATTATTGTTCTGTATTTTGGTGCATAGGTTGCACTCTTCAGTTAAGTACCTTGTGATACACGACATTTTTTGTTTTATTATCAGGCGCAAAAACAAACAACGCAGATGATCTTCCGACCCGTGAACATGCCACATATAATTGACCATGGGAAAAACATGGATATTCTAGATTCAAACCACAAACTTTCAAGGATTGGCCTTGTGATTTGTTGATGGTCATGGCGAATGCAAGACGGATCGGAAATTGAAGTCTTTTAAATTGAAACGTCATATCGCTATCATTATCGCCTTCTGTTATCAGTGCGGCGTTACAACAATGGGTTACAACAGGCAACAATGACTGCTAACATGCGAAATCACGCGAAAACGTGCGAAAACGTGCAAAAACGTGCGTTCTCACACCAGGAACGCTGTCGAACGGGATAAACAGTATCCTATGTCCGTCTCCTGGCTCTAAGCTTTCTGCTCACCAATTTTCAGCCAAATCGGTACAGCCGTTCTTGAGTTATAAATAGTGTAACTAACACGACTTTCTTTTATATATATAGACTAGCTGACCCGGCGAACTCTGTTCCGCCTTAACAGCCAGTCCCATCTTTTTCTCGCGTCGCACTCACTGTGAGAAACTGTACTATCCTTGTTGCACTCGTGATAATAAAGCAATTGCAGATTTGTGTTTTTCTCTCAAACAAAGAAGAATTTTTAAAAAACGCTCTGATATTAAATAGATAATTAAAAAATCTATTACGTAGCAGAGCGTTTTTTTTGTAATTGATTTTTGTTTAAGAGAAAAATACAAAGCTGTAATCATAGCGACCGGCTGTTAAAGGCAATAAATAAGCATATTTTGGAATTTATTAAGTTAAATTGTTTATTAGAAAATACAAATAAAAAAATTAAGTAGATTAATCATTCATTATTGTTCCTGTATTTTGGTGCATAGGTTGCACTCTTCAGTTAAGTATCTTCACGCGAAAACATGCGAAATCACGCGAAAACATGCGAAAACGTGCGTTCTCACACAGGAACGCTGTCGAACGGGATAAACAGTATCCTATGTCCGTCTCCTGGCCCTAAGCTTCCTGCTCACCAACTTTCAGTCAAATCAGTACAGCCGTTCTTGAGTTATAAATAGTGTAACTAACACGACTTTCTTTTATATATATATATATATATATATATATATATATATATATATATATATATATATATATATATATATATATATATATATTGTGACGCAACGCTTTATCACGGAAGGGCCGTCCGCGGTTGGTCATCGAGATGCAATAATAACAATAATAATAATAATATTGATAATTTAAATTTCCTTAATAGGAAATCGAGAACTAAAGGAGGGTTCTTGCCTGCGTTGTTCCACACCTTTCCCACGAAAAAGAAAAGAAAGTGCAATGTTACGAAAAACAAACAATGACATTTAATGAAAACTGTAGTACACAGACATCTGCAAGTTTCTAAACAAACACAAAAGCAACAGCACAGAAATAATGTCACAACAGTGTACAATTATCTGGCTGCCTGTACCCAAATACAAGAACAAAAAAAAAACAAAACAAGCAAATCAACAAAGAAGTACTGTTTCTAGAACTATTCTGAGAATTATAACCATCTAACATCCTTTTAAAAAAATGGAAAATCAAATTATTAACTTTGAACAAATGATTAAGTCCCTTGGAATTAATGTTATCATTCCAATTAATTTATACAACACTTATGTTCCTTCACTCCAAAACAATTCAGATTTATACATTCATCATCACAATTCCCTCATTTCAATAATAAATTCACATCCAATCACGATCAACACACAGCAATAGAACTTTGATTTCCAATGTTAACTCTAGAATAAACATTCCACACTATGATCAACACACATTAATAGAAATTTAATTTACAATATAAACTTTAGAATAAACATCCTACACCATTTCTCCAGAAATTGTATAAAAAATATTCATGACTGACAAAGTTTTCTTATACCTTTTGATAAATACTCAAGAAAGTAGGGTGTATCATTACCCAAAGTTTTAATGATAATACTAGTTCATTTACCATACAAGTAATCATTGCAACATTTCTTTCTCTTTATCCTGCGTGGTCACATAGCATTCCTGTTACATGCTAATTCTACCTGCCATGAAATCACACCATATTAATTATGATCAGAAGGAAATAATGAATAAACATTGTAATGAAACGTAACAGACAGCAGTAAAAATAACTAACTGTCCTCCTACTGAGCTAATATTTTTCAGAATCTGTGGTATTAGACAATCTCCACTAAGATACTACATTACCACAGAAATTGCAAAGTCTCACTCCCAAATTGACCAAAATTAACAACTCTTGACATATTCCTTATCTAAATGATAATATTGGTTCATTACCATACAAGTAATCATTGTAACAATTTTTTTTCACTTTATCCTGCATGATCACATAGCAATCCTGTTACATGCTAATTTTACATGCCATGAAATTACACCATACCAATTGTAATCAGAAGAATTCATAAATAAACATGTTGATAAAACTCTTTGGCAGTAGAAACAAATAACTGTCCTCCCACTCATCTAATATTTTTCATAATCTGTGGTACTGGACAATCTCCAATAAAATGCTACATTACCACAGAAATTGCAGAATTTTACTCCCAAATTGACCCAAAATTAACAACTTAACACTTTCCTTACAGTAAGAGAACTGCAATACAAGTTGCAAATAAACAGTACATACTTGGCAGCACTACAAGTTAACAAAAGTGAAAGTTCACCTTTCTTTAAATTCTTCTCCCATGAATAAATAATCAGTTCACAATCCACACATGTACTTTGGTGATTGAACATTGATGCTTTACTATGCACAATTTCATTTACCAGTCTTTCAAGTCTTCAACTCAGAATGATGCAATAGAACATCTTGTATTTAAAAGAATATTACACATCCGGCAAAAGAACAGTCAAAATAAGTCACTTGCCACATCAAATGCCAGGACTCACACCTACAATACTTTCACAATTCCAAATTGGACTACCGCATCTCAATTTAAGGAGAGATTGATCCTCTAACCTCACGCCTACACAATTCAACTATACAACCGTTAATTAAATGCTTTATTAGCACTCACATTAATCAGTTAGGACTCCAGTTCACGTATATTCCCATTCTCCTATCCAGTTACCTTTGCATGTCTCCGTCCCTTCATCTTCCAACGCACCTCGAACACTATATCACCTCTGTTCGTGCATTAAAAGTTCCACAACAAATTCAAGTACATGAATTTTTCATTTTACCTCCTCTCATGTTTTGTGGTGGCGAGCTACATCCCATATACCACCAACACAGCTCTGCTCCACACTCCCGACTCTCACCACTCCATTCTCTCCGGTCGCTTGCTCACATCATAAAGACCGGAGCTTTTTGGGCGCAAGCAAAGCATCGACACTGTCCTCTACACCAGCGAACTCTGCTTGGAACCCTCGAGACTTAAGGCCCCCGGCATGGAGCGCGCATTTCAAACTACGCCGCTGCTCGCCTCCCTCGCAGCCAGGCATCGCTGTAGCCCATACTTGGACGGGGCGTTATAAAATATATATATATATATATATATATATATATATATATATATATATATATATATATATAATTATATTTTATAATTTATACTTATTTATAATTATTATTCCAATGGTAATCTAAATATTATAAAATAAGAAAGTAATAAATATTTGGTCGATTTCTTGGTAGAGGAGACAAAGTCATCTATTCTACGAAAATTGACGAATTGATTAACAAAAAATTAAACTAATGTTAAAACGATAATAATATAGAAAATGTGACATTACAATAAATACTATGAACATCGAAAACAGTACACTGGTTTTTGGAAGTTTTAGAAACCTGTAAATGCCTTTTATCCAAAACAACCAAGTTTTGGACTTGATCACTTTTATCAATAATCCTACGATATTTAAGAAGCTATTTAAACAGTAAAAAAGATAAAAATTGCCTTTACATATTTATGGATTTTAGGGATCCTATTGTATTTTATTTCAATCATCTATGTTCCCGTCTGAAATTGGGACTCATGGCAGCTGCCAAGGCCAAAGGACGGCCTTGCGTACACCTAGAAAACACTAGCAGAAACTTCTACTACATAATACGAACGATGTGTTAGAAAGAATAAAGATATCAAGTGTAGAAATTAAGAATACTCTTATATTAAAAAAGTTCAAAATGTCACCAACTCTCTGATATTTTGAAACAAAATAAAATAGCCGTTTTGTAAGCTTAAAAAGTCTTCGTACACAACTGTTGAACAAAACATATTACGTTATTTAATACTGGATATGAATTCCATTTGCTTTGATTATTGTCTCTAGTCTTTGCAACATAGATTTCAGCAACGTTGCCGTAGTCGCAGGGTCAATCAAACTTCGTTCTCTCAGACATGCATGTTTAATATTTTTTTATTAGACAAACTGTATTTTCTATTTTTAATCCCAGAACTGACCACATATGACCTACAGGGTCATATGTGATCAGTGAATGTCAGGGAATTTAAGAAGTGAATGAATTTGCTTTCTTAGTGTTTTAGGGTAGCTATGATCTAGGGGCGCCTCTAGTGTGACCAGATTACCAGGGAAGGCACCAACTATAGAATATCTACCGCTTAAATGTTCATTACTGGACATTTGATTGATGCACAAGTCTGGTCTAAGGAATTCCAATTCTTTTTTAATATTCTGTCTTCATAATTCAAGTTTCTGTTGGGTAAATATATTACTTTATTCATGTTAAAAATGGATGACAACATTCATATTGTTTTGTGAAATTTTTAATTTAAAATTCGTTTTACGAATTCTCGTCCAGATCAAAACAACCAATACAACCAATTTCGCAGAGAAGCATTAAGGAACACATTTTTTATACACCGTGCTAACATACGTTCCTTAGGTAAACACCTAAGGCAAAAGTCAAAATTCAGGCAGACACATGATTTGTGACTGACGAGTGCAATAAGCTCACATAATTCCCTCTCACTATGTTCCCTACAATGAAGAATCCATTCTCGTGTTAAAGGGCCAAGCAGCGGCCACAGGCCCCCTGTGACCAATGCCCTGTTGCCAAATACTGAGCTGTTGCCACTTTCTCAGTTATCGCTACCGAGCAAAGATAAAAAAACGCACACTGCCGGCCTGGATAGCCGTTACAGCTCTGTATCGGAAAATAAGAGTTCCAGTGCAGCTGGTAATCAGTCGATTCTCAAAAATACTTGATTGAAAAAAAAAAACACACACCTACCATTGACACAGTTATTCACTTTCTGTTCATCTGACTACCAATACAAACAATAGAAAAACCGGTCTTATTTTCTTGTTTTATTGATAACGGTTACGTAATACATTACAACTTACACTACTAACACTTCATTCTTCTAATAAACCTCAAGGAAACGACGGCTCAGAGAGAAGAAAATATATAATTATTGAAAAGTAAAACGATATATAAAATTCCACGTCAACAATTGATTTTAAAGTCATTTGCCAGATACATACAATAATGTACAAAATAAAAAATAAATAGTGCAGGCTAGAATTTGAACCCCAGATTTTCAACACGTCAAGGAGCCGCCCAACCAGGTACGCTACGATACTGACCATGGGCAATTCACTTATGTTGTGTTTTGAATATTACGATGTTCTTGATGCCAGAAAATTCTTTCGAAAAATAGCAAAAGCTCTTTGTTTTTTCAGACAAAATTCTAAATGATCTTCCCCCTCTGGATGGCGAGATCCGGCGCCGACCTATCGTCGGCTAGTGGGGTTTCCCCCTAACCAGGACTCTCCCACCAGCAGGGCACCGCCCCAGCCGGGACAAGCTCTAACCTCCCGACCGGTCTCCCGGAATGTGTGGTAGTATAGTGCACGTCAGTGTAAGTGTGTGTGTAAGGGAAGAGGATAGGACATGGAAGAGGAAGGCAAGATCGCGCGCGGTCCGTGGCCCGTTTGTTAGGTACTGCTCCGGCATTCGCCTGGTGTTGATCGGAGAAACCACGGAAAACTACCGATCAGAGCAGCCGGTCGCTATTGGTGATGTTCGAAAACATATATATTGTCACCATATAACTCAAACTTTTGCAAAAAACACTCATATTTCAAGAAACGTGCACATGAGATAATTTGAAGGACAAATATTGAAGAGCAGATTGCATTAAAAAGAAATATGTATAATTATTTTTCGTCTAACGCAGTGTATTCTTCAAACAACATTCACAGAAGTAACGAATAGTACACGAATAGAAAAATGCCAGAATAGGAAGCATTGGTTTCGGTACATTTTTCAGTTTTAGAGGAATATCATTGTCACACAATAGACCTAAATATTCCATCTTTTCTCTACAGATATAAGCCAAAGAACGTTTACTCATTCGTATACGAAGTAGAGAACCCCCGTGTTATAGACAAACTTGAAAGCCACTTTGACATATTTTAAGAAACATAATGTTTAGAAGAAGGCCAGTTTAAAAATTTATGAGATCCTGTTTTTAGAGAATTTAGTTAAATCGCTTTTAGAAAAGTGTCATTAACTCTCATGGTTTTTGAAACTATTCCAATTTTCTTAACACATTTATATAATTTTTTTCAAGTGTACATTTTGTCCGATTTGTTACGCAGGATTTTTTAAATTATATTTTATTTTGCAATTTGTTTGTGAACAAACATTTGGCAAAATTACATAAGATTTACATAAACAAATACATGAGAGGAGTAAAATCCCATGACCGTACTCCACCAATGATACATTATTAATACAAATTAACTATTAATTATAATTTCTGAAATGAATAATTTAAAGTCGATATGGAAGGTCTAAAGTATGATGGCGTTGAAGTCGTCTGGTGGAGTCACTATTGTCTAGTAAGTTGATGGCTAGAATATTCGGATGATTATGTAGTCTTTGCAGGTATTTTGCACTGGTATTCTTGATTTCTTCTTTTATAGTGGGAATCTGTAAGTCTTTGTGTAATGTTGCATTCGTTACGTACCAGGGGGCATTTACAAATTTTCTTAAGGCTATAGACTGGAAGCGTTGTAATATTTCAATATTAGAATTTTGAGCTATTCCCCAAAGTTGAATTCCATACGTCCATACTGGTTTTAATATTGCTTTATACACAATTACTTTGTTTGCGATGCTTAACGATGATTTTCTTCCAAGTAGCCAGTTTAACCTTCTAAGTTTTAGGTCTAATTCTTTTCTTTTCTTCTTTATATGTTTTGTCCATGTGAGTCTTCTGTCCAGAGTAAGTCCGAGATATTTTGCCGCGTCATTTTGAGGAATACATTGCGATCCGAGTTTTATAGGTGGACACGTTTCGTGCTTCAGACTGAAGGTGACTTGAACAGACTTCTTGTCAATGATCTTGAGGCGCCAGCGTTTCTGCCACTTGTGGATGGATTGCAGATGTTCTTCTACGAGACGAGATGCTTCTGCTGGATCTTCATGTCGAGCTAAGATGGCTGTGTCGTCCGCGTAGGTTGCAGTCAATGCGTTTACAGATGATGGGATGTCGGCAGTATATAATGAATAAAGGAAAGGTGCAAGCACACTTCCTTGAGGCACTCCTGACTTTATAGGGATAAGTTTTGAAGTTTCACCGTTAAATTTTATTTGAAAACATCTCTCTGTAAGATACGATTTTAACAAGTGATAGTAAGGATACGGTAGATTTTTCTTAATTTTATACAATAGACCTGGGTGCCAAACCTTATCGAAAGCCTGGCTTACGTCTAGAAATACAGCAGAACAATATTCTTTATTTTCTAGCGATTCACTAATTTCGTTTACTACTCGATGAATTTGTTCTACAGTCGAATGCTGTTGTCTGAACCCAAACTGATGATGAGGTATTATTTCAACTTAATGTGTGATACAACTTAATGTGTTGGTTTGCCGGGCTTAGGGATGACTATTACTTGAGCGATTTTCCATTGATCAGGGAAGTGTCCTAGTCTTAGGATGGCATTGAAGATGGAAGTAAGTAAGGCTATTAGTTTTCTTGGTAGATGGTGTAGAATTGTTGCTGAAATCATATCGTATCCGGGAGCTTTTTTAGTTGGTAAATTCTTGATTGTTGTTTCAACTTCTCGAGCACTTACGGGTTTGATTTGGGGAGCTAGCTACAGTGATGAATCTAAGAAGTTGTAAATTTCTTCCTCTTCTGTAGCAAATATTTGTGAAGGAAATGGTTGAAAGATGTTAGAGAAATGGGACGCGAAGCATTCAGTTTTTTCTTCGTCGGTTTTAGCCCATGTGCTGTCGATTTTTCTGATGGGAGGAATAGGTTGCATCGGTCTCTTCAAGTATTTAGTAGTTTTCCAAAGAGAATACTCTGAATTCGAATTCGGAATCAATTTTGTGAGTTTATCTTGTAGGGTGTGGTTTCGATATTCTTGAAGTAATCTTTTGAGGTTTTGCGAAGCTGAATTTAGTCTTCTTTTGACTGCTGGGTCTTTAGTGATTTGCCATTGTTTCTTTAATTTACGTTTTGATTTCACCTTTTCTCTTATTACTTGTGGGGATATATAGCTTTTTGTTTTGCTTTATTTCTGGTGTAGAATGCAACGCAGCTTGATGGAGTTGTCTGGTTACATATTCTATAGCTTCATTTATGTCGAAAGCAGTTTTCAATGGTAGATTAGCTGTGCTGTAATTAGTTAGCCATTCTCAGAAATATTTCCAATCTGTTCTATTGTTGTGGATTGAGGTTTGCTTATTGTCTTCAATAATGATTGAGCTAATGACTAGTAGAACTGGTGAATGATCAGACGATAGATCTAGTGACCAGTAGGTGTGAATGTAACTTTGGTTAACTCCTTTTACAATAAAGAAATCTAATACATCGGGAATTTTGTTAGTGTGTGTCGGCCAATAAGTGGGTTGGCCAGAAGAGTACGAGGATAATTTTTCGTTTATTATAGTTTCATATAGAGATTTACCTTTCGGGGAGGTTAGTCTGGAGCCCCACAATGGATGTTTAGAATTGTAGTCACCGCCAGAAATAAATCTTGGTCCAAGTGTTCTGAAGAAGCTTGCGAATTGTGAACTCTGGATTTTATGCTTCGGAGGGCAGTATATTGCTGCAATATTCAATGTTCCGAATGCATCTCTTACTTGAATGGATGTTGCCTGCAACTACGTGGTGTTAAATTGAGAATTTAAGTGATGTTTAATTTTTTCCCGAGGTTTTCTGTCCGCAATGGCAGGTCTCCGTCTTACAGAGGAGGTTCCGTCTTAAACAGGTTTTACTATTCCGAAATCGGAAACAGTTTATTTCTCAGGGGACAATTATTAAACGTTTCCCCCCAAAATTAAATTAAATAACGCATGGTAATGCGGAAAGCAAAGATACGCAAGCCTATACACTGAAACGCACTGATAAGGAACCTTTCAATAGGTTCAGGTCGAAATCTGGCCTTATTTTTTCTTTTGAAATATATTTACCATTTATAACAGCTAAAAAAATTCGCTGCCGTTTCGCACTGGAAGTTACTGAAAAAAATTACTACATTTCCACACTTTTCACGACGCAAAACGTCGTTCGCGTGGGGTTTGTGCAGCCTTCCCTACTGTGTGAGAATGTCCACCGAGCGAACTAGCTCTTATGGTTACGAGTCCAATTCAAGGTCGCGCAACACTTTGCTCACGCCCTTGACAAGGGCGCAATGACGAGCGGCAAGGCGCCGGTTCTTCTGGGCACTAGTTCTTCGATATTGAGAAACTGAAACATGATGCGTTGCCAACGTCTGCCCGTGGCATGCAGGTATAGTTAACATTGTTTACGAACCTTCGATTACTTTGACACATACACATCAATGTATGATGGTTCAATACAATGCGTTTCTTTCCCCTTGTAGTTGATCTGTGATTTCTTGGGATTTCGTGAAACATTGGGAGGCAAAGAAATTTGGTCGTAGGAAAGAGGGCAAATCCTGTAAACATCCACTTTAAAAATGATTAGAACTGAAATTTATGCTTAAAAAATATCGAACAGAAGTCACTATAACACAATATAAATGTATTTAGCGTAGTTCTTACAGAAATGACCAGTGTCAATTGAATGTGTGAAACAAGTATGTCCTACACTACCCTCGTAAGGAAGCCTTCGCCTCCTTACGAGGGTAGTGTAAGCCTCCGCGGGAGAGAGAAGATAATAATCACTTTTAAATGCAGCTATGTTTTCACGCAGGCTTCAGAACAAAATTATGGAAAATTCAATAATTGAAATGAACTTGATAACAACGTAACATCTTACTGTGAAATTCTTTAGAAACTGATTTCTCAACTTGTGTATTTTACATCAGGTAACTGACGAGTACAGGTAATAAATTCCCAGCTTGAGTATTCCGGGGCTCGGTGTTTTCCGAACTGAACTGTTTTCCACCCAGCAAACTGCCAGACACAACCGGTAAGTTGAGATTCTAGCGAGCAATAACAGCACTTCTCGAGTAGTTCGCGGTCACACTGCTGCTCTCTGCAGTAATGGTTGTCCACCAGCAAAAACAGTGCGGCCAAAAACCGAACAAATTCTTAATTTTTTCAGTAACTTCCAGTGCGAAATGGCAGCTAATTTTTTACATCTGTTATAAATAGTGAATATCTTTCAGAAGAAAAAACAATCAGCCCAGATTTCGACCTGAACCTGTTGAAAGGTGAAAGTTTTGGTTAACAAAACATGGCGGACAGACCAGCAATTGGCTTCACTTTCTGGGGCTGATGTCACCTCCATATACTATAATCTCCTTGGCTTTTCAACTACGATACAATCCATGAGTATAACGAATCTACATTGTGCACGGAGTTTTAGATTTTGTGGCCATCTGCGATGAGTATGCAGTCTGGAATTTTGAATCGGCTTTTCCTGAGAATGAAGGGAATATCTTAAAACAGCGTTCGTTGTGAGCATTAGACATAACCTAACCCGAAGGTATGATATCAACTTCTTTTTCGGGAAATTTCTTAGCTCTCACATTTCCAACATTTTCCGTTAATTCTTTCCAGCGTTGTGGAGTGTGGTAAGGAATATAATAACTGCCTCACATACGAGAATCGGTTTATAAGTGTTGGAAAACTGCAACCTTTTCTGTTTTTAGGCGGCCATTTCGCCGTTTGTAAGGTGCCTGTAGAGACTCCTACAGGCGTGCACTATTTATGAAGGTATAAGGTCGTACCACTGAATAGGTACTACACAGAAAGGAAAGCTACCTACAGTCCGTGCGCCGATATGACGCGCATGGTTGCCATACTGAAAGTGTGTAAATAGGTGTACGACCCGACACCTATTTTGTTGTGTGGTGAACGATTGTGAAGGTGCGTTTTTACTCGTATTTGACGGATGTATAACTAGCAAAACCATACGTAACCCGAGGGGACATTTGCTTCGTAGAGGCAAATATTAATATCGCACATAGGCAAATATTAATAAAAAATAAAGATAAAAAGGTAAAAATTATAAATACTTTACTAGTTGGGCTACAGAATGGCACATACTTTCTCGTATTAGTTTTCTATTTTCTTTGGTCTGGGCTAGCATATCGGACGGTAGTGTTAAAAGAAATAGACTCTATTGCTTTCATTGCCTCTTATTTTCAAGAAATGAAAACGAGTGGTGTAATGCAGGAATAGGGGACGAAAGTTTAAAAAATTTCTTGGCAAAGGCTAAAAAGCACGAGTGTTCAATGAAACATATAACGGCTACAGTAAAATTTAATGAATTTGGCACAACACGAATTGACTATGCTTTATCGGAAGCTGCACGCATTGCTGCTATAAAGCATAATGAGAAAGTGGATCAAAATAGATTAATTCTGAAACGCTTAATTTCCACAGTATGTTTTTTGGCGAAACAAGAGTTAAGTTTTCGAGGACATGATGAATCAGAAAGTTCTCAGAATAAAGGAAACTATCTAGAAATGCTCGACTTTTTATCTGATCAAGAACCTCATTTAAAAGATCATCTCATTCATAGCAGTGTGTTTAAAGGTACTTCGCCAGACATACAAAATGATCTAATGAGTTGTGTTACGGAAGTAATAAATGAACAAATTTTTCATGAAATTAGTAATAGCCCATTTGTTTCTGTACAAGCTGACGAGACATTAGACATAACAACAAAATCTCAACTTAGTGTAATTTTGAGATATGCAAGTAGTTTATCTGGAGACATAGAGGAAAGATTCGTAGGCTTTTACGACATTGGTTCTTCCAAAACTGCTGAGAGTGTGGCTCAAGTGCTCTTAATGGAAGATTTCTAAGGAAAAATTGATATGTCAAACTTATGA
Source organism: Teleogryllus occipitalis (assembly GCA_011170035.1). Classification (NCBI taxonomy): domain Eukaryota; kingdom Metazoa; phylum Arthropoda; class Insecta; order Orthoptera; family Gryllidae; genus Teleogryllus; species Teleogryllus occipitalis. Next base: position 74,672 of record BLKR01003042.1, on the reverse strand, counting down.
TGGGTGTAATGTGATGGCAGGAAAAAACAGTGGAGTTAATGTTATTATAAAACAACATTTTCCGCGAGCGATGTTCATTCATTGTTATGCGCATAGATTACATTTAGTATATCTCCATTGTTGTAAAATAATAACCCAAGTGAAGCTTTTTGTTGCCAGACTTACAGGCTTTAACAGCTTCTTTAGTCGCTCTAGCAAACGGAGTGAATTGTTGATAGAGCGTGGTTTCAAATTGCCTAGTCCAAGCGAAACTAGCTGGAACTATCATTCAAGAAGTGTAGTTACTATTCTTATCCATTATGAACAAATACGTCTGGCTCTAAACGATGTTGTGGAAAATGATGGATGGGATGCTCGACTTTTTTCCATCCAATCCAACAGGCTGAAGGACTGGTTAATATTCTGTGCAATTCCTTTTTTTATTCCTATTTAATTTGTATAACAGAATATTTGTTTTTACTGATGTACTGTTTAACATCCTGCAAAATAAAACTTCAGATATCAACTTCTGCAATAAAGAAATTAAAAACTTTTTGACATCATTGAAAAACTTGCGAAATGAAGATATAGTGAATGAGTGCCTCCTGAAATCAAAGGCCATGTTAAAGCACCATTTGACAGAAAATGAAATTCAAAATAAATTTAATGAAAATGTTTGTAATCAACTGAAAATAGTGTCATATGAAGTATTGGACACTGTAATCGTGAACTTCGAATCACGATTTAAGGATTTCGGGAATAAAGAATTTTTTGAACTTATGGATGAAGCTAAATTTGAACATTATAACCAAGAATCACATTTTCCGGAAGGCAAGATCGATGCATTATGTGCTGTTTTTTCGTGCTTTGATACAGAGAAATTAAAAGGAGAACTAATATTCATTTATGGAAGCCAGGATAAACGATTGCCAGCTAAACATTTGTTTAAGTATCTCATAAATAATTGTTTGAAAGACACTTTATCAGAGACAGTTAAATTACTCTCCTTGATATTAAGTATACCAGCAACTACAGCTTCGTGTGAAAGAAGTATGAGCACTCTAAAACGGGTGAAGACTTACTTGAGAAATTCAATGAGTAACGAAAGACTGTCCAATCTTTCCACACTTGCCATCGAAAAAGCGAGCCTTAAAATAAATTCTAAACGTCTGATAGAGTCATTGATGTCTTTGCTTCAAAGAAAGATAGGAAAATCGAGCTGACCTACAAGAAAATTTAAGGTGAGTATTTTAGTTCTGCATATATTTAAAGCCATAGATTTTCGAATTTTCAAAATTTCTGGAATTAATGTAAAAATGTTATTTAACTCATTTTTGTCACATAGTGCTAAGTTTGTCATATTCCTGTTGCAAATACGCCGTAATAAGTGATATATTAGCATTGTTTTCGTTTATTGTATTGGCACAAATTTCTAAAGAACTATTTTTTCTCCTTAAAGTTTTAATAACATAGCATGACTGACCATTCTTCTAGCTTCGCTGACCATTCTTCTAGTATCCTTCGGGTAAACGAGCGATTAACATCTCTTCGTGAATGGCGGCAGGAGAGTGTTAATTAATACGTTAATCTGCTTTGGAGCCTACCCAGGAAAAATGATCACGCTACGCTACTGGTAGTATCTTTTCTGTGGTCGTACTTTAAGCCCGATCCGTCATGTGTCTGTTAGTGCTTAACGTCGCTACCATATGCGGGCGCTATAACTCCCGCCCTTTGTTGCCGTTACTAGTGTAAACTGCATGGAGCAAAAGAAAATTGCCGGAAGATATTGCGGAAACGTATTTCTAGTGAACAGCGAGCTTTAGTGAAATACTATTTACAATATATTACATAACCTTCCCAATAATAGCTGTTGTAGCACCACTAGTTTGTACATGGGACTGACCTCCAATCAAAAAACGAAATATATGGGGTGAATAAGATATCAACCACAATAGTATACAATGTTTTTATAATGCGATTACATGTATTCAGACACGTGTTTCGGGAACACTCTTCCCATCATCAGTGGTTCTACAATTATTAAACAAATTACACATGTCAACAAATCATATCCCCATCATAAATTTGTTAATTGACTGGCTTTCTTTCGTCCATTTCCTCCTTCCCGCATTCTGCATTCGTACAGCGTACGTCCAAAATGGCGTCATTCGAACTTCCATAATTATGTGTTTTAATCTATGTTACTTGGGTAAGTACTTATTCTAAATATTTATTTATTTATTTGTTCACTGTTGATATATGATTTGTTGACATGTGTAATTTGTTTAATAATTGTAGAACCACTGATGATGGGAAGAGTGTTCCCGAAACACGTGTCTGAATACATGTAATCGCATTATAAAAACATTGTATACTATTGTGGTAGATATCTTATTCACCCCATATATTTTATCATGGAGTACCACAAAATGTCAGCTGCCACCACAGAATTTATTAAAAAACGAAATGTTTAGCTAGTCCGCAATAAATTTCATTTGATTCTAAGAAAGCAACATAATTGTTTCCTGTTATTAAATACTTTCAATTTTAAGGAATTTTGAATGTACTAATCAATTCAGTAGAATCATTAAAAGTTCATCACACATCTTGTTAGTAGGAAATAAATATTACAATTGCCTTTGTTCAATATCCGTATGGAATGAGACTTAATACATAACGTAATTTTATATTAACATATCATCCTTAGCTATAAATAAGAGGAGAGAATAAGGAATAAAATGACTGGAGAAAGGCTGAATGAATGCATTTTCACTTTATTTTATTTGAAATTCATTAAATTCACCGCGTAAGCTTCGTTATTCCGCACTGCGCCCAAATCGCATGTGTCCGTAGTCGTCGAAGGGTTCCCGTTTCCCAAACCTCATGTGGCCGTAGTCGTCCGACTGCCTCTTGCTGATTTCGCCGAGCTCTTCGTCGTCGATGACGAAGTCGCCGAGGAGGCCTTGGGAGGCGGCGTCGTCGACGGCGAGGCGCGCGCGGAGCAGCTGCGGCGGCGCGGCGCCGGGCGTGCGGCGCCCCACCACGAGGGCGCGCCCCCGCAGCGTCATCGCGCCGCCCCCCGCGCCGCCCCCCGCGCCCGCGCCCCCCGCAGGCGGCAGCGCATGGCCGCTCACCCCGTGCTGCTGGTGGTGCACGAGGAGGTAGACGCTCACGACCAAGAACGCTGCCGTCAACATGCTGCAGCCCATGCCTTCCACTGCAAAAAGACAAGAAGTTAATACACACCCTCCAAAAGGTTATTTTCATTACCCAATCCGGGCGATCGCTCGGAGCCCCACAAGTCAAGGGTCTCAATCGGTGGAAAAAAATAATAAAAAATTGAAAAAGAAATTACAACTCGAGAAAATCGTCATCGTAATTTTATAAGTCGCGGTACAGTAGTCTAATATTTCATAAAAGTTTCAATTAATTTTTTACCTTAAATAGTTTATTATAGTCATTACTTGTAAGGAAGTACTCTATAAAATGAATCAAATGAGGCTAATATTAAAATAGATTCTATTGAAATTCACATTTATTATTTCATGAATTTAACAAGTGATTTTATTAAACACTAACTAAACACAACAATTTTTTAATCTTAAACTTTGTAATTTTTGCCATTTGTTGAAATAAAATAACTCATTCAGTCTCTTTATATAAATTCCACATTTTGAATTTAAGTGGGGGTGGAAGCTACGTTTGGGTATTGCCCCGAGCCCAAAATTGTCTAGCTTCCGACAATGTTATTACCTCCGTTTATGACAATAACGTGCCCAGTGGCACTAGGTATGATACAACCACTACAGCTCTTACGTCAATTTTAAGTGTACGGCTGGCATTATTTGTTACTCAGAAAATTGTATTGTTCTCATATTATTTATTGACATTTTCGAGGGACTGCGGTCCCCATCTTCTCCATTCCCTGAAACGTTGAAAAATTGAATATTGATTTAATAATAAATGGTTTTAATTATTTTATTAACCGGTTAAACTTTTCCAAGAATAACGACATGTAATACCTATTAATTTAACAGTGCGTAGTGTAATAAGACTGTCAAAAATAATACATCAATACTTTTTTAATAAATCTCTTTCATGGATTCAATGTTCTATAAATAATACTTTGAATGAATAATTATTAATTTAAATATTCGAAATTATTTGAATTTCTCGAATATTTTTTGAGAAGATTAATACACAAGACATGTACTAACCCGGTGCTTTAAACTCTGGCTTCTCACCATTCTGTTACAAAAATTACGAGTGTAATGGAGGACTTGACCATGAATACCTACAGTGACGCAACACCTGTTTTGTAAGCGACATAATGACACCAGGCGAGAAGACGCATCGGAAAGGCTTCATCCCACTTCTTTGCCCCACTTCTTTGCATGAAGCGTTATCCCCTTCCTGTACAAACAGCAGGCGAAAGTTAAAGAATTCGTTCGGTTAATACGGTGTTATGATTGAATTTTCCACTTTTTGTTAATGATATGGTTTACTCGCAACATTTTAATATTTTCAGTAGAAAGGTTTATCGTAGATAAGTAAAAATCATGTAAGAATTTAAAGAAACGTACTCGATTTATTTGTGAGCATATCAGATCGAGTCCCAAGGTATCCAATTTTGGAAGACCGATAAAAGCATGCATCAAAATAATTGTTTCAAATCAGTTTGGTGTAAAATGTAACGGAATAGTCGTGCATGAACCCCTAAATATTAATGCGTCAAATATGAAAATGGCAACGGTTTTTTGGTTCCTAGATAAAGAAGTGTTCAAAGATTTGCGGAGAAGAACTGCTTTACGTCAGTCTGAGTAAAAACGATTAAGTTTATTTCAGTCAATTTTGCTATTACAAATAGTAGCTTTTGTTCTAGAAGTCAGAATGCAGAGCAAACTTCATGTCACTCAGGAAGTGGCGTAGTTATGTAGGAAAGTATTTCTTAAGGTATTTTTCTCTGTAAACCTAACGGCTTAAGTATCTGATTTATATTGTATTCTTCTCGAATGATACTGACATGAAGGACAAAAGAGTATTTACTGAGCAAACGATTTGGGTATGTTCGGTAGCATGATATGAAGAGCGTGGTTTTTTTAAAGAGAGACAAACTTTAATGACAGTATTTTGTTTCAAGAATACATTACGAGCAGAAACGAGCGATGCTACAACAGCACACACTTTCTCGCCTTATTTACAACGATTACGCAATATTGTAATACTACATGATCCTGCAAAAGTGTTACCAACCAGCAAATTGTTTTTCTCAGCGCAAGGATTCGAACTCAGGTATAGTTCAGGAGTCAGCAAGCGAATCACGTTACCCCTATACCACCAGCCTCACATCTAAACTCATTCCCTACTCTTAAAAAATGTTGAACATTTTTTTTTGCAATTTTCAAAAATTCAGATTTTTATTTACATTATTAAAAGATTACTTTTAAAGAACAGATTTCATTAAGAAAAAAATCTCTCTCATCAATAATCTACTTTTGCACTTTTAAGTTTTAGCAATTTCCAGAAATACGGAGCTCGCCGAAAATGGAACCTGCACCATTTTTACTTTCTCGCCCTTAGGAACGTAAGAAGAGAAATATTGTATTCGTCCGACACAAAAAGGGGAATTTTCGTAAAAAAACTGTTATTTGCCGGGCCCTGGTAAAAAAATTGAAAAATCGTGTTCCTATGTATAGCTACGTATTTCCTCTAACACGTAGTGTACCCAGAATCAAGTTTTGTGGGTCTATAAACGGCAAAACATCTGTCCGTCCGTCTACGTTTGCACATAAATCGTTCAGCCAATTTTCTTCAAAATTGATATTCCCCGATCGATCTGAACGAACTAAAGGCTTTGGGAATTCCAAGTGCATATTTTGATTTTCGGGGGTACTTTACATGGAGACTCAAAACATTTTCAAAATTTTCTCAAAAATAGATTCATTTTTTTTATTAAGCTGTGTCGTGGATAGCGTAAAGAACGCTTAAAATAATAGTGCAGGTCGTATGTATTTTAAAATTTCTTATTTTTTGAAAAATGCAAAGTGCTTTTTTTTGTGGGGCGTCTTTTTACAACCACAACATTGAAGTTAGATTTTTTTTTCTTAATGAAATCTGTTCTTTAAAGACAGATCTTGGAATGAGGACATGTTCAATTTTTCGAAAATATGAGTAGTTTTGCTGTAATATTGCGCGAAATATAGACATTCTAATTTTTTAATAATTATATTTTCGAAAACCGCTCCAAATTTCTCCCTAAATTTTCTCCTCTTTGTATCAAGAGACGCAAAAAAATATGATGCTGGCCACATTTTCTGCGAACCCTCCATTTTTTGGAAAATTCCAAGAAGTTAACATTTCAAAACTACAATATTGAAGAAAGCGATTTTTGCTTTATACAACGTCTTTTGTAAAAAAAAAGCTCTTTAAAAATATCATATACATTTTTTTTGAAGAAAGGAGTCGTTTTCACGTAATGTGTGCTTGAAATTAATGGAATTTATAAAAAAACATTTTCTCAAAAATCGCTCCAATATTTTTCGAAGGGACGCTTAAAAGAATGGCGCGGGCCTCATTTTTGTTGCACTCTCCGAATTTTCGAAAATTTCAAATTTAGAAATAATAGAAGAAACTATGTGCTGTTGTTGCACCAGTAGTATAGCATCTAATGCTCTGTCCGAGGAAAAATGTGTAGCCGTTTTTAAGGAAATAGCTATTTATAAATTGCTTATATTTCTCGCAAAATTACGCGAAAAATTGCTAATATAGTAGTGACGCTGTGACAATACAAAGTGACGCTGAAAAAATTTTGAAGTTTTGCAACTTTCGAAAATTTAAACATTTTAATGCCAATTAGACAAGCGCCATTTTCAAGCGTTCTTTGCGCGTATTCGAGAAAAAAGTTTGGAAAAAATTGGAACCAATTGAGAAAATTTTGGAAGTGTTAAGGCTTCATGTAAAGTACTTCCAAAAATCATAATATCCGTTTCAAACTCGCAGGGCCTCGAGCTCGTCAAGATCGATCGGACAATATCAATTTTGGAGAAAATCGTCTGAACAGTTTAGGCGCGAATGTTAACCAGACGGACCAACATTTTCCGACAATCACTTTTTCGGTACCAATGATCCACAAAACGTTAATTATTATTACTCACCGTGTTAGAGAAAGTAATTTAATGCATGTATAGATTAGGATTTATCTACTTTTTCAATACCAGGGCCCTACTATGCAAGTTTTTCAGTCGAGAAATTGCCGATTTCTGGGGTAGCATTACAATACTTTTTCTTTACTATACAAGTACGTAGTGAGAAAATTATGTCACAAAGTAAAAATAGTTGTTCTTGATTCTATAAATGAGTAATACTAAGTTTTAGGCAAGTTAAAATTATTCGTTATGAAAATAGTTGGCAATGACTTCTCATCATTTCATACAGCAATGAAAAAATCGCAGATAGTCAAAGCCTTGTGTAAAGCAGTGTGTCAAGAAGGAAATTTCGGAAATATCCACTACGAGTTTCCTGACATGTTGCTTCTGCACCTGAAACTAGAAACGATTTGAACAATAACTAATTATTCCGCAAAAAGCAGGGGATATGTGTCAAATTCGCAAGGTCTCGAGTTCGGCCAGATAGATCGGAAAATATTCTCAAGAGTTCAGACGCTGGGGTTGAGCGCAGACGGACGGACGTTTTGCGGCAAACCAATTTTTTAGTATCCAGGATCCACAAAACTAGGAATCTGACTATACAACGTGATAGAATAAGTAATGTACTACACATTGGAACAAGAATTACCCACGTTTTTTTGTATCAAGGACCTGCAATACGTCATTTCTGCCAAAGAATCGCCGTTCTTCGCTGCATCATTACAATATTTCCTCTATTCGACGTCGGTAATATATGAGAAAATAGAAAGATAAGATGCTTTTTTCTTTACGACACAAGTATTGTACCACGAACGTTTTGCGCAAACGGATGATATTGTATTGTAATTTGCGCAACGGAAGGTGATATTTGTAATATTGTTATTATAATTGTATTGTATATGTCAATTATTAGTACTATATTAAAAATGCGCCTTACTCTAGCAACATTACATTGTAGCAATTCTGGAAGACTGACATTAATGTTAAACAATTGTGGAGTAACAGAACAGTTAAGTATATTGTTAAACTTTTAATATGAGACATAAATTTCTTCTACTAACAAGGAACCTTTCATGAATAAATAATGAAAGTCATCTCCGTCAACTTAATATTTTTAAGTTGACGGAGATGACTTCCATTATTTCATGTAATTACGCCAACAATACTACATTAGCATTCCCACAGTTCAAGGAACCTTTCCACTGGTACAGGTCGAAATCTGGCCTGATATTTTTTCAATTGAAAAATATTCACCATTTATATTGTGCTGTGAAAAAAGTTGCTGCCATCTCGTTGGAAGTTACTAAAAAAACAACAGCAAAGAATTTGGTCAGTATTGGCCGCGCTGTTTTCGATACGGACAACCCTTGCTGCAGCGAGCAGTATTACCGCGAACGACTCACGTAGAGCTATTGCTCGCTAAGATCTCTACGTACCGGTTGTATTTGATAATTCGCTGAGCGGAAAACAGTGATTCATTTCGAGAATCATTTTGCCTCTTAATACTAAATATGTAGATTTATCTTGTTTATGCGTCTGTTGGGGATTAATCGCAACTAGAATTTGAAGTAAAAACATGTTGGCCCCAGAACGAGTGTTCGAAGTGGAGCACGAACTATATATTTGCCCCTTTCTATGTCCTTTTTTGTCACCATACTTCATAATTGTAATCAACTACAATTATGAAATATCTTCATAATTGTAGTTGTAGGAAGACGTGGAAAAAATTGAATATTTGCAATTTTCGAAAAATATGCGTTTTGAACGAAAATGAGACCTGCACCGTTTTCTTAAAGGACCTTCACACCATCCAACAAAAACAAATAATCAAAAACGACGACATTTTTTGAAAATATCTCAGAGATATCATGTAAAGTACTCTCAAAATTAAAATATCGGTTTCAAATTCAAGGGGCCGCGACATCAGCCAGAACGAGTGGTGAATATTTTGGAGAGATTCAGCTGAACGGTTTATGCGCTAGCGTTGTGCACAGACAAACAGACGGACTGACAGACAGACGCTTCACCGTCAACCGATTTTTCTGTATGAAAGGCGCACAAAACATGGATTCTGGCTACACCATGAGCAAGAAGATATTTTCCCCTTAAATTTAGGAACTGGATTTACCCACTTTATCGTTACCAGGGCCCCTGTAATAAAGTTTTTCTGCCGATAATTCGCCGTTTTTCCGCACAGCATTACGTAGCTTTTTCTCTACTGCGTAAGCGGTATCGAGAAAGTACAAACTATTGTGGACGAAGCTGCTTCTATCCGCTGAAGCGAGTGCGTACGAACCGTGCGTGTGCAGCAGTCTTCCACGTGAGCTGCGCTGCCGCCGGCGTCGGTCGAGGAGCGCCTGACGGACTCTGGCAGCTCTTTCAAGCACCGTCGCTTTTATCGCCTTCTGGGCCATCGCAATTTGACGTCAGGAAAGTCCCTCGGGAGACCGCGAAATAAAAGAAGCGTTGACAGAGGGAGGCGGGGGAGGGTGGAGGCGGAGGAACAGGGAGCCAATCATGTTGCAGGGAGCCTTGTTTTGATCCACGCGAAACATTTCTTAATTTCGCATTCATCTCAGCTGCGTTAAGAGAAAAAAAGCGTTATTCCCTTGGTTCGTTCGGAGGCAGTCGCTAGATCCCTCAAGCAACGCTCTTGCGAAGCTGTACAATCTGAGAGCAAAGAAAGTGGGCATCATAGATCATTTCAGCGGGTGCAACGTTCTAGGCACGATACATATTTTGTTTCAACCAATAGAGCACCACTCTATTAAAGTACTTTCGTTCCTAGATCATTCTCACAAATACTAACAATTTGCTTTATGAATCCCGTAAATAATATAACATTGTAGTACATCATTCATCATAAAATACTAGTGTCCTACAAATTATGGACCTACATGGATTAAACGTGTGTCCGTCCGTCTGTCCGCCTGTCCGTCTGTCCGCCTGTCCGCCTGTCCGTCTGTCCATCGGTCCGTCGGTCCGACTGTTCGTCTATCAGTCCGTCTGTCTGTCCGTCCGTCTGTGTACTAGCGCCTAAACCCCACGTACGATCTTTTCCAACTTGAAGAATCCCCTGTCGATCTGGCTCTAGTTGAAGCATTGAAATTTTGAAAAACTTTCTTGAAAATCTGGGGAGTACTTTACATGAAGCCCCACATACATTTTCAAAATTTTCTCAAAAACGGCTCCAAATTTTTGCTTTGAATTTCTCGTAAGAATAGAGAAAAATACACTTACAAAGGGGGCATAGTTCCGATTTTCACGGTTAACTCTGAATTTTCGAAAATTGCAAAAGTTTGAAGATTGTAAGAAAGTTTGTGCTATTGTAGTACCATTAGTTTTACAATATTTAATTGCAATCTCCAAGAAACTAACCGGTAAAATTATCGGCAGATATGGGAGTCGTACAACTACAATATTGAAGATAGATTTTTCCTTCAAATTAAATTTGTCGTGCATAAATAGTTCTTCTTTTAAGGTCATGTAATTTTTTTTGAAAATTTTAGTATTTTCGTGCAATAGTGCGTGCAATATTTGCATTTTTTTAAAATAACAAAAACAAGATTTTCTCAAAAACGGTTACAAATTTTTTCTTTAAATTTTTGGTAGGATTGGTGCCAAACGTACCCTATACCATGACATAAACGCCATATTTCTCTATTCTTTTGTTTTCTAAAAAATTTCAAACATTCGTCTATCAGTCCCTCAATTTTTTTGACTTGTCTCTCACGTCGGCACATTAAAGGCGATTTATTTACATTATTATAATTGTAAGCACATGTGCTTTAAATAATAGCATATGAATTTTCTCGAAAACTCAACAGTTTTCTGTAAAAATGAGCTCAAATATTCGTATTTTCAGAAACGCGCAAACACCATTTTCTCAAAAATGGCTCTTAATTTTTCCTTCTAATTTTTCTAAGAGATAGTGCTAATTACACTGTTTAATTCGACGCAAAGTTTATTTTGGTGTATTCTTTTGTTTTTTTCAAAATTTACACAATTGTAAATTTTATTAAATACCTCTCATGCCGGTAATTTGGCCGTTTCCATCGATTTGTATGCATTATTACTTTTGTAAGTGGATGTGCTTCAAATGACTTCAAATCAACTTTTTCGTGAACTCAATAGATTCCTGTGAAAAAGAGCTTAAATTTCGCATTTACAGTAATGGTTAATCGCCATTTACATAAAAACGGCTACGAATTTGAGATTAAAAACTTCTATTTAGGACGAGTTTTTTTTTCTTCTTTAGTATTCATCAAGTAATGATTCACTTGTACTACTAGGAAAGCAAAAAGTTGAGAAATTGTCAAAAAAATGTACTTTAGCGACGATAGATGGCAGCTGGCCATTCCTCGCCACTTCGTATGGATGGCAGATTGAGTAATTGGTTGCGGAGTAAGTAGCAGCGATTATTTCATAAGAACCTGTCGACCGAGCTAGCGGGATTTACATTTATTTGTAATATATACAAAGACAGTAATAAATAATCAACAATTCAAGTGTAACCTTTTCCTGGCGCCCAAATTATTTATTAATTTGGAAATTGGTTTACATTTATTAGTAATTTATAAATGTTGCAAATGATAATGGAGGAATTCCAATTATTTGATAATTTTTAAAAGTAATATTGGGTAAAAACATTTCTCCCTTTATTTGGAGTCACATGCATTCTTTTAGAAGCCCTTCCAGACGCTGGGAGAGGTGACCTTGTCCTTTCCCATGTTTTAGGTCACATGGAGTCGATGGCAAATTTAGTAGCAAACCAACTCTATGATTGCTCTGTGAACGAGGAAGCGTGTTAAAACTAATTAAACAATTCAAGGACAACAATTTCGAGGTAATAGGTAGTAACTTCCTATTGTTCTTTTGGTGAATTCTCTATGTCCTAAGAAGGAAGAAAGCGCTATTGCTACCGGGGAGTTCCGAAATAAGCGCTATTGTTGCCGGGGTGTGTCCCCAAATTGTCTCTGATTTGATGATAGCAAAATAACAATTTTGACATGAGATGCAAATTAATTGCATAATATCTAGTTTAATTGTTACTTTAATGATAAATATACATTTGGTCTTTGAATTTTACCTTCTTTTATTGAAATGGTTCCCTAGAAGCCCTAACGATTCGAGAAAGACAGTATTTTGCATTTTTGCAAATGTAATATACATATGAACAATTGAAAATATGCAATTATAATCGTTTTTCTTATCACAAAATTCTGTAGTAAACTGGTCATTTGATAAAGTTCATAAATTGTGTTTGGACAAGAATATTGGAATTTAAATGTGTATAAGAACGTAATTGTTCTAAAATTAGTGTTATTTTATCTGATATCAACGTAATTTCTTCAAAAAGAATTGTGTTAACAGTGGTTAAGTGCTATGCGTTCATATATATCCCAATGAATTTACTTTGATATTCATACAAGTGTTTCTTCCATGTATTTTTTATTTGAAAATACTTCCACTTCTGAACTAGCGACGCCCGCCATTTCTACGGCGTAATTTTGTTAGGGCACTCCCTCCTGCGTTGAGATTGGCTACGATGGTTTGTAAGGCTCCGACTGCGACGTTTCGTCATGACAAGGGCTGTCCAAGCCGTGCAAAAGCTGAACTTAGCCGCAGACGGCCGCGATCAATTTATGTTTCCAGAACTGTACCTCGATAAGTTCAAATGCTTGATAATTCAGAGTTGTACTTTTCTTTTTCCTATAGGAGTTTTATTTATATGCCTCAGAAACAGTAACAGCTATATATATAGCAATTGGCCGAGGAGGGAGTATAAATTTATATTATAAAATAAAAACATTTACTCCATGGGTAAAGCTAAACTGGAGGCAAAACTTCAATCGAGATGGGATGGACAACAGATATCCGGATGCCAAGTTTCCGCATTCTGTTGAGTATTTATGTAACATAATATTTCAGTAATTAGAATCAGAAAAATATGCAGTGGAAATCAAAGACACTTAAAATTTAATGAAAAAAAGAAATAAAATTAGGGGAAAACCATATTACATATTTTAGTTCTTTCACACCGTAGTAAGCAAGGTTATTTGGCAATATCCACGAAGAATTTGTTCACTTCCGTAAAGGAAATAATGAAATAGCCCAGCATGAGCAAAGGACGAAAATTGAAATGTGCATATTGTTCGAGCGATTCCCTTCCCTTCTTTTGCCGGTGCCCCCTATCGATTTGTTTCCGTTGGGCTTCACATTACAAAAGTCCTCTCGAGAGTCTCTAGGTCATCGACCCGCCCGCTAAGATTGTTACGTTCTCTCGATTACGCCATCCAATGCCATTATCTCTGGCTTTTCGGTAATAGGATTGCACACCCTCCCTATTCTTTCCCCGATTTATATATTAGCACGTCTCACAAGGGCGTTTCAGTTCGTCTCCGGTCCTGCACCGTCGGTGCGATGTTCAGTTTGACGGAGGTGGCGCTGTCGTCCCTTTTCCGCAAACACCAGCGCTGGGCGCGCGACGCCAAGTGGCTGCCTCCGCCGCTGGGCAGATGGAAGGCGCCGGAAGGGCGCGGGCGCGGCTACTCGGCGCTGTCCGAGGAGGAGGAGGAGGAGGAGCAGGCGGAGCCCGTGCTGACGGTGCGCGTGACGGACCTTAGCCTCGCCTTGCCTACGGTGACGCACCAAGAGGTGTTCGCGCTAGCGCAGCACCGCCCGCTGGTGCAGGCGGAGGGGGCGTGGCGGGCGCGTCGGCGGAGGCGGCGAGGCGGGGGCGGCGTGGCGCCGGGGCCGGCGCCGGCGGCAGCGGTCGCCCCCGTGTGGCCCGCCGTGCTCCTGTGCTTCGACCGCGCGGTGGTGCGGTCGCCCGCAGAACACCGCAAGAAGCCCATTTAGCGACGAGCCCTGCCCCTTTGCGCTCTGCTTGCGCTTCTCCAGTGTGGCTGTTTGGACTGCACAGGTTCACTCGATAGTGCTCTTTTGACACGGTCGTGATGGGAATTCCGTTGTTAGATTCGCCTGGGAGCAAGGGCGCTGGTCCGCGACGCGACGCGCCCGTAATTAGGCGCCTGTGTGCGTTGCGAGGAGCCTGCTCAGCTCTGCGCGAGTGAACCGTGTGAGGGCGAGGAAAGGCTGTACTGCAAGTTTTGCACTGCTGATTCGTTTGCAACAGGAGGTCGACGTCCTGTTACTCATTGTACGGTTTCATCGTTATCTGAACCATTGTGTATTTGTTACTTATTGATATTATTTGTACTGAACATTAAACAAAGTTTTACATATTTGTTACAGATGTTTGTACTTATTTATTTCCGTTAGAAAGTAATATGGAGTTTGCAAACGGTATCCTACAACTGGCATTTCATTGTAAATAAAACTAATTAACTACACGAGATTAATTTTGGACTTTGGAGTCAAGGAATAAATGAAATGACAAAGTTATAAATTATAACTTATTTGAACATTTGGAATATGGCCCTGTAAATTTCAGTCGTTTTCTCTCTCTGAAAAGAGTGAAATAAAAGAAAAATTATGAAGAAACAAAATTTTAAATTCTTGCTAGAATCTCGTGTTGTTATGAATGTATATGAAACACAGAATAATAAGTAATAAATAGGTCTGTTAATATCACTCCGATAGATGCAGAGTAAAAATGTTTGAGAATCCACAATATTAACAGCTTTCACGCGCCAAAAGAGAGATATTGAATTATTGTGTCGACGCTGTCGACACACCAGTGTCGTGGTGTTGACATTGTCGTATTCAGATCTGACGTGTAGTGAAACTTCTGCAAAATAAACGCGGGAAATTCAAATTTGCAACTTTGAAGATGCAAAAATTACGCGAAACTACTAACAATAAAAATTTTATTTTTAATAACATAGATCACTAAATAAAAAAATCTGTATCATCCAGTTTGTACTTTTGCAACGAATTTTTTACAATTTTTGAAAATGCTGAGTTTTTTTCGCCAATAAGTCTTGCGCCTTTTTTAAGCATATACCGTTCTCTATTTGAAAACAGGCTTTTAAAAAAATTTAGAACAGCTTTTGAGAAAATTTTTTTTACAGATTTCCTTTACTTCAAGCAAAAATTAACAAACACATGTTCGTTTTTCAAAAAACAAAACAAAAGATGGAGCCTTATTTGGAGATCTAATTTTTTACCTGCTAGCATTCTACACACAAAATATATTTGGAGATCTAATTTTTTACCTGCTAGCATTCTACACACAAAATACACAAATGCTGCAGCCAAAAACTGCGAATATTCAGCAAAAAAATTCATATTGTTAGTCTCTGATTCCAAAAAATGAATAATTTTCTTTCCAATATATATTAAATTACTTGCTCTAATTCATAGTGTAGTCATAATCTTTGTTTTGTGGGTCATTCATACTGAAAAATAGGTTTGCGGCAAAACGTCTGTCTGTCCGTCCGTCCGTCTGTTAACAACTCTTAGCTGGTACACCATAAGTAGGGTTTCACAAAAATTGATATTTGGCAATCTGTTGTCGCAACACCTCGAATTTAAAATTAATATTTGAATTTGGATTGCTACTTTACATGAAACCTCAAGAACATTTCCAAATTTCCCTAAAAAACGCTGACAATTTTTTAAAATTTTTTTCTCTCCTAAGACAGATCAAAGAACGCTCATAAAAACTGCGCAGTTTGATTTTTTGGGGATTCTCTAAATTTTCGAAAATGGCAAAAGTTGTACATTTTTCGGCGACTTCAAAATTAGATCTTCAAATGAGGTCATCTGCAGTCTTTTCAAAATATGAGTTGTTTTCGGGTAGTTTTGTGTCAAATAAAGGCAATTTTAAATGTAGATTTTTTTCAAAAATTGCTCCAAGTAGAACATCAAACGAATACACATATGGGCAGGTCCGATTTTCGTTAAATTCTCTGAAAATTGCAAAATTATCTTATATGAATTATTTACCAAAACTCTACAACATAATTTCCTTTCGAAAGACCCCCAAGCCCTGGGCAATCAGTAAAGTTACGTATTTTCTATTTAGTGAAATTCACCACTTGGGTGAATGGCACGTGTCCGAACTTCATTAATGTTGGAGCCATCTAAGATCAAGTGAAAGTGACGGTTGTAGCGCCACTAGTTTACCGAATCATTACAATACTTTCTATATTGAAACATTTTAATATGCACTTCTTTTGATTCATAATTAAATATAAACTGAGTAATCCATTTTGCAAACGTTTCTTACTAATGTTCGAAAATATTTCAAACTTTAAACAATTTATTTTTTATTATAAGATTTATGACTGCCCCACTCCAACGTTCTTATAAGGTTGAGTAATACGTTCCATCCCGTACGTACTATGTATTCACGGAAAACTTACTCTATTAAAAATAATGTGGTTGGTCTCCGGAATCTAATTATTAAATGAATTGACCTACCGTTTCCAATAACATATTTATATCGTTTATTATTAATTTAAACATACTTTGTTATTGTTTAAACATTTTACTATATACTTCTATTGGCAGGCCATTAAATTGAAATATTAATTTTTTGATCTGCCAAGGACATTTCAGTTTATCCCCATCTTTTCTTAGCAAAGACATTAAATTTATGTTCACGGTGTTTTCCGCAACGTCAACAATTCGTGAAGTCGTTGAAGCGGCAACGTCGTTGAAGTCAAGTTTTCCTACGAGTCTTGAATTCCACCACGAATCTTCTTGTTAAGATTATAAGTTGTAGCTCTTTAATCCGAAAATCAATCTCCCGAAATGTAACAAAATTATTAAAAAAGACTGATGTCTCTAAATATAATAATAATATAACTCAAACTATTTGCACTAAATAACTTCCCAATTGTCTCGGATGGACCTTTCTATTTCGACTTAAATTCTCAATCGTGTTGACTAAACGTTCTTTCAACATGAAGTATTTGAACTTCTAAAAGTTCTATCTTCCATATTGAGATACTCTATACGAGCGTCCCCTAATGCATCTACATTACTCCTACAAATGCTGGCTAACACACCTGAATAACTTCTCAAGTGCTTGCCACCACATCCAAATAGCGTCTTCCAAAATTAAGGTCTTGATCCGTGGCGAATAATTTTTGGGGGTAGAAAACACTTTTGTGGTTAATTGTATAGTTTAATCATTCACAACCTTTATACATAAATCACAGAAAGTATGTGCTTTTGAGGCGCCACTAGATATTTTAGAATGAGAATGTCTTCAGAAATCAGGTATAAATTTGCCGCTATTGCGATTCTCATTTCTGAACGACTACATTTCTGCGCGAGTTAGTCTAGCGTTATCGCAACTTTCATCTATGACGTACTTCAACCTTGGCGATAATCCGCGAAAGACAAGTCCTGGAACGAGCTGCTCAACGGATTCTACAGAACTCATCTTCTGATTGAAAATATTAATAACTCATATGAACTGATCTGTGAAGCGTTATTTACTTCTTTGCATTCTTATTGTGAATTTGATATCTTTGACACATGACATAATATGTCTAAAAAAACTGAGCGCAATTAGTATCATATTATTGTTTTCGTAATAAGTGCGCCTGGACAGCGTGGTGAGCAATGTTTGTGGTAGCGTAGTGCTGTCGAGCTAGACCGCCAGATTAGAAGGCCCCAAGTTCAAATCCTAGCCACGTTAGCATATTTTTATCTCCGCATATACTAGTGTAAAGAGAGAATTATGTAATGCTGCAGGAGAAAGTGTCAAAATTTCCATAGAAAAAACGTCTCTTGCATGTTGCTAATTCGAAAAAAGTGTATTGTTGATCGTGATCGTATATTACATTTTATACACAGGGCTTTCAAAACGATTGTTTTGAACCTGAAAAAGTGATTTTCGAGAAACCTCTTCGTCAGTCCGTCTACGTCTGGACAATTCTTGAGCCTAAAGTAAACAGGATTTTCACCAAAATGGATATTCCTTGAACGATCTGGCTGATGTCCCGAATCCTCGAATTTGAAAGGAATCTTTTAATTTTGACGGTACTTTACACCGAAAGCCATCATACTTTTCAATTTTTTTCAAAAAGAGCTCCAATTGTTTTTCTGTAAATCTATTCCCCGAAGCAAAAGACGTTTAAAAATGTCGTACGTCCAATTTTCGGCGAACAATCTGAATTTTCGAAAATTGCAAAAAAATATTAATGTTGTCGAAAAACAATATTGACGCAAGATATTTTAGAGATTTTTTCCATCATGAATTCTGTTTTTACAACTAGATCTTGAATTAATGAAAATTAAACACTCTGAATTTTTAAGAACTGTAAATGCAAATGTTTCACTTTCTTTTTGCGTCGGGAAGGAGGAAGTTCAGCTGTGTAGCTGGTGATGTAGGGAAAACGGGTTGGGCATGTTAATTTTAAGAACCCGAGATCGAATACCAGCGAGAACAAAATAATTACTGCTGAAAGAATGTTACTTATACTAAACTTAACACTAAAACTTAAAACTACACTACCTTACTAGAGGTCTAGGAAACTACAAGAGCCCCTACTATGAACAATTAGAAGAGAAAAAAATTCAAGAACGCTTCGAAAGGAAATCTATTCTTAATTCTAGTAGGGAAGTCATTTATAGTGGCCAGGTTGTAGTGGACTGCTCGGTTTATTGTATTTAGTTTGGAGTTAAAATTTTTGGAAAGATGGGCAATATATTTGATGATCGGTGATATATTCAATTCTTTATGAAGTTGGGCGTTTGAGATAAACTATGGGGCATGTGTTGCTAATCTGAGGAATCTATTTTGTACAATTTGAAGTTTATTAATGTTAAAAATAGATGCATTGGTCCAGATGGGACATGCGTTGACTATTGCTTTGTAGGTCTGTATGTTGCTTTGTAGATTGTAATGGCATTTGTTAGGGATAGCTAGCTTTTGAAGTTGATAAGGAATTTTAGTTGAGCTATTTTTATTTTTGCTTGTTTTAGTGTTATGTGTATTTTTCAGTTGAGTCTTGTTTCGAAGTTCATCCCGAGGTATTTTACTGATTGGTTTTGTGGTGTCCATGGAATTGTGTGTTTATTAATGTGTAATAGTGGTAGGTGGGAAAATGGTCTTAGTGAAAATATTTTGGCAGTTGATTTAGTTGGGTTGAGTGTGATTTTCCACAATGTTGACCACTGGTCTATTTCATTTAGGTGATTTTGTATCCTGTCGGTAATGGTCTTAAGTGAGTGGCTGGATTTGTAGATTGCGGTATCGTCGGCGAATTGTGCTAATTGGGTGTGTATTGTAGTGGGTATGTCAGCTGTGTATATGTTGAATAGTGTGGGTGAGAGTGGTGAACCTTGTGCAAGGCCTGAGATTTTTTTCGGGGGTTGGAGATGCGATTTTCTACGGAAACTGTAAAGGATCTATCAGTTAGAAAACTTTTGATGAAGTTTACTAAGTAGATTGGTGTTCCCATTGTTCGGAGTTTGTATAATAGTCCTTCGTGCCATACTCGATCAAACGCCTGTGAAATGTCAAGAAATGAAACTATTGTGTGATGTTTGTTTTGAAACGCTGTGTGGATATTTTCTGAGAGTCTGAGTAGTTGGTGTGCAGTTGATACATGACTTATAAAGCCAAACTGGTGTAATGGAATAATTTGGGTTGATTGAAGGTAGCTATTTAACCTTTTTAGAATTAGTTTCTCGAGAATTTTTGAAAGTGTGGTTAGTAAACTTATCGGTCTGTAGTTTTCTACACTGCTATGATTTTTATATGGTTTTGGAATAGGTATTATGATTGAGTTTTTCCATACTATATGGTAATATCCAATTCTTATTATTGAGTTATATATGTTGAGGATGGGAGGTTATAGTTATGAGGCTATAGTTGAGGATGGGAGGTTTTTTAGGATCTTATTAGTGATTTTATCGTGACCAGGGGCTTTTTTTGTGGAAGTTTTTTAATTATGTTTTTCACTTCATTTGGGGATATGAATTTTATCTTCTGTGGTACATCATAGTTCGGGGCTGAAATTGTTTGTAATATCATCGCATGATCGGAATGAGTTGGTGTGTTGTTGAGCGTGAATGTTGTTTCAAAATGATTGGCCAATGCTTCGGCTTTGTCAAAAGGGGCGAATTTTTTCCCCATTGACGTATTTAGAGGTGGGATGCTATTTTTCTTTTTTAGGATTTTTTTAGTGAACTGCCACAGAGAATTATTGGTTGTGCTTAATGATTTTATTAGTTTGTTGTAGGTTGAGCTATGAAAGTCGTTTATTGCTTTTTTTGTTATTGAATTTAAAATGTTCAATTCTTTCTTTAAGTGTGGGTTTCTGAGTTTGGTCCATAATCTTCTGGTTCTGTTCCTAGTGTTGATTATTGTTAGTATTTTTTCTGGCAGTAATTTGTTAAGCGTTTTGTGAGTGATGAGGGGTCTATTGGCTTGTAAATGTTTAATAGTGTTGGTAATTATATCGTGTAAGTATGAAATTTCCCTTTCTATTTCTAATGGAGTGTTAAGATTTTTAAAATTAGGGGTTTTATTTGTTATTATTTTCCTGAATTCCTTCCAGTTTATGTTGTTCGTGTTTAATATGTGGGTAGGTGGGGGTGGGGGCGGGGTGTGTGTTGAGATGACGATTGGTAAGTGGTCGGAATCCAGTTCAAATAGAGGTGTTGAGTAGTATGTGGTTTGTGTGTTCGTAATTGCGATATCCAAAATGTCTGGATGTTTGTTCGTGTCGTATGGATAATATGTTGGTTCGGGTGGGATTAAGGTTTTTAAATTTAGGTCAGTTATTAGTTTTAATAAGTGTCGGCCGGCATTATTTGTAATTCTACAGCCCCAACTGATGTTTTTTGCGTTTAAATCTCCAATGAGAATGGTGGGGGTGTTCAGTTGAAATAAAGATTCTATATTTGTGACTTCTATTTTTATGTGTGGTGATTTGTATGCTGCTATTACCGTTATAAGTCTATTATTTAATGGGAATTTGATTGCTATTGTTTCTAAGCTAGGCGTATTAGGAAGGTTCACTTTTATGAATGGGAGAGATTTTTCGATAAGTATTAAGACTCCTCCTCCATTACTGTTAAGTCTGTCGGTTCTGATTGAATTGTAACCTGGTATGTTGAATATTTTATTGACTTTCAGGTGGGTTTCAGTTATGCAGGCTATTTTGATTTGTTTAGCTTTTAGGAAATAGTTAAGTTCGTTTTTTTATTGGTTATGGCATTTGCATTCCAGTTTAGTAGATTTATATTGCTAAGGCGTTGTACTGCTATTGTTATTATTAAAATACGCTGAGAATGAATTTTGTATGTTGCTTATGATTAATGGAATAATAGTATTTATTATATTGATTATATAGGCTGTGATTGAATTAATTAGTGAGTGCATAAATGAATTATTACTTTGATTAGGAATATGATGAGTTGATTGCCCGGGGTTTTGATTGAAATGGGTGTTTGGATTTGCTCTAAGCGGATTGTTCATATAAGTGAAATTTGGAATTTGATTGTTTGATTGGAGAGTTGGGAAGTTGTCGGTAGAGAATCGGGGTGCAGGAGGCCTGCCAACGTTTGATTTAGTTTTGAGATTCCTTGCATGTGCATTTGTTGGGGGGGATTCTATAAGTTTCTTGTAGAAGGGACATTCCTCAGTTCGAGTATCTCCGCGGTGGGGGCCCTTGCAGTTCTTACAAATCAGTACTTGTTCCCGCTGGGGACAATTTACTGAGTAGTGATTTTCAGCACAGTAAATACACGCGATTGTGTGGTTACAGTTATTTTTAGTGTGTCCAAAGTCCAGGCAGCGCAGACATTGAACAGGGCCTTTGTTTTTTCGTCTTTGTTCAGGTTTAACACTCAAATTACAAATTTGTTTAATTTGAAGCACTGATTCAATACTGTGTCGACCGTCAAATTCCGCGGCAACAACAGGTATGGGGAAGTTGTTTTTATACAGTCGTGTGACACTAATTAATGATGAACACTTTTCCTTCAAGTCTTCGTATATTTCTTCTTGGGTTATTGATGTATGTAGGTTTTTAAACACTATAGAAAACTTCTTGTTAGCGGGGTCCTTATACGTGTGAAATCTCCTACTGGTATTGATTAAATATTTGATAGCCTTTCTGAAATCGGCAATGGTTCTGAACATTATTTTGATTCGGTTGTTTTTAATATCTGATGTGAACTGATTAGTTATTTTAGATTTTATTTCCCTGTTGAATTCAGAAATGCTTTCTATATCGTTAACATAGATAGGAGGAATTTTGACATTTTCGTTTTCTTGATTCGAAGTGTCGTTAATGTAGGTGAACCTTGGTTCATTAATTAGTTTCTCTAGTGGTGCGTATCTGTTTCCAGTCGGCACTGAATAAACATAGTCTGTGTTATTTGATGATTTTTTGTTCGGTAATGATTCATCACTGGTATCGTTAAAACTTCTTTTTCCACTGTTGTTTGTAAGTTTTGCATTGCTGCTACCGTTACCGGGGGGCATTCGGGCATTTTGGCCTAGGGCGAGGCCGCTGTCTAAGTCATGGTTACTAACCTCGGGTATGCCATTACCGGCATTGCTCTCGAGTGGTGTTTCAGTTCCCGGTTGATAGCCTCCACTAGCCACGATATGGCCGGACGCAGTAAGCTGCTGGTCACGGATTCTTTGCTGTTTTTCCGATTCTAGATGGTCCTCTTGATGAAACTGCGTTGGGCTGGGGGATGTGTCCATGTCGTTCGTGCCGTACACGGCCGCCATGGCCTCGGCGATGCACTGGCCTAAGCCAGGGCTGGGCGGCGCTGCACTGCCACTAATTATTGGATAAATTAGATTTGCTTTGTGCGGCGCACTGTACACAAACACTTCACACTGGCACTAATACTTTAGAAATGTAAATTGAACAGACTTGTCGAAAAAGTATTTCACTTTCGCTGATACTGAGCAGAGCGGAGCGCGATGTGTACCCTACCGCTGCTCGGAGCGAACTGATTTTTAGTAGTAACAAATGTTTTACCTAAGCACGTATCTTTGTTATATTTTAAGATGCTACAATACTTCAATTTTAAGAATGTATTTATTTTCAACCATTTAGGAATTGACGAAATTTCATTGAAATGTTTGCCAATCATAAAAATGTTTAAATATAATTATTAATATATTTAAAAAATGTATTAACAATGCAAAGAAATGCAATTTTGCAATGAAATTTTATTGCGGATGACATGTCATCTATCATCCGAAACGGGTTCTCCTGCGAGAGTCAGCTTGTCTCACTTCTACAAGATCTAACCGACGAAATTGATAAAGGTGGAAGGGTAGACGCAATAGTAATAGATTTTGCCAAAGCTTTTGATGTTGTTCCTCACGATCGTCTTGTAAATAAATTAATAGATTCGGGTATAGACACTAGGGTGGTGGCTTGGATAAATGAACTATTACGTGATAGGAAACAGCAGGTTCGAATCGGAAGATATCTATCAACCTCCGTAAGTGTTACGTCAGGGATTCCACAAGGAAGTGTCATTGGGCCTCTCATGTTTCTCGCCTTCGTGAATGACTTGCCAAAAAATTTAGCTTCAAACGTAAGACTCTTTGCTGATGACTGTATCATCTATCGGGTTATCAAATCAGAGGAGGACGTGTATATTTTGCAGCGAGACACAGATAAATTACACTCCTGGGCAAAAACAAATGGCATGGAAATAAATAGTTCCAAAAGTAAAGCCATCACGTTTGGTAGGGGTCGAAGTTATGGTGAAACTGTGTACAAATTGAACAACAAAGTCATACCTACAGTCACATCTTGCAAATATTTAGGAATTCAATTAGATAGTAAATTGAGCTGGGAAAATCAAGTAAATTTCGTTGTGGGAAAAGCCTGGAGATCTCTACATTTCGTCATGCGGATCCTAAAGAAGAGTACAGTGAGAGGTAAAGAATTAGCTTATATGTCACTAGTCCGACCCGTATTAGAATATGGCGCGGTATGTTGGGACCCGTACAGAATATCGCAGCAAGGTAATCTGGAAAAGGTCCAGCGCAGAGCATCGAAATTTACTTTCAGGGGATCAAAAAATAGAGGTGCATGGGAATCACTCGAAAAGAGGCGGATGAAGCTGCGACTCTATGCTATGTACAAAGCATACACAGGCTATCCTGCTTGGAATGAAATACACCGTCGTTTAGGAAAACCTTCATACTTCGGTAGAACGGATCACATGCATAAAATTAGGACAAGAAAACAGAAAACGGATGTCGGGAAATTTTCATTTACAAACCGAACAATTAGAGACTGGAACAGTTTGCCTGCGACTATCTTAGAACCCTTTCCTCAAAGCTTGAGCAAGTTTAAAAATAAATTAGTTTTGTAGTTAATTATATATTAGGTTATATGTATCAATGTTGTTTCCACTGTTAAATTAGTAGTATATCCTACAAAGTAAGTTGTTTAATTGTTAGTATAAATATCAGTTGTAGAAGTATTGTTAATATTACCTTTATTATTATTGTTATCATTTTATTATTATTCATTTAGTGCAGTGCAGTGCAGTGTAGTGGAGTGTAGTGCAGCGCAGTGTAGTGTTATGAAGTGAAGTGGAGGGAAGGGAATGCGAAAGAAATGCGTCACAGTTAAGTGTTGTGCAGTGAAGTGAAGTGGAGTAAGGTTTGCGTGGTGATGTTATGTACTATTTATTATTATTATCTTAATTAACTACTTTTTTTGTAACTTTTTCTTAGTGAATGTAAGTTTAATGCATGTAAGTTAAGATATTCTGCCACCAAGTTACTACACTTAATTGCAGAATTAACAATAAAATCTAAATCTAAGTGTAATCCACAATCTATCGAGTAAGACAGTTTAACCTTGGGCAATCTTTTTATGTAATAAGAATTTGCAATGATATTTCACATTGCAATGGAGGTTCCCTAGTGAATTTCTGTTGGTTAACGTTAGAATTTTAAAAAAAGTGCAATTTTACTGAATTTATAAAGAACAAATATTTTAAAATTCGCATTGATACTTAGGTCCGCTAGACATGTTTAATTTTGTCACAAAAATCTGTTTGCATGCACTTACTAATAACGAGGAAGAGAGAATGTAACGCGATTTCACATGTACTCGCATTCGCATATTATAGCATAAAAACATCAAATTAACAGTTTTAGAAAGATGATTCTGAATTATTGAATGATAAACTGAATTGAAAATATTAACATAAAGCCATTACGTTCATTTAGAAATTTCTATACTTGTGTAAATGAAGTAGTATTTTGTGATGTGTGATTCGACTCATGTGATCTTGTAAAACACAAAATTGTATATTTCTGTATTTGAAAACCTTAACAGTACATTCATCCAATCCAATGCAGTTTATAGCAAACAGCTAAAAGTATGTTTCCCTATTTTTTAATGGTAATGGTTAAACAAGAGGAAAAATAGTTTCTGACTCTCGGTTTTAACAGGAGACTTTAAAAAAATTAATAATACAGCTATTCGGTTGCTCAACATCCCTTTGATAGAAAAGCAGAAACAATCGTTTGGGTGTAATGCACCTTGAAAAATTATTTGTTAATAATCAATTTCCTTGCTATTTGATAAATATATAGGCTTGCAAATTTCAGGACTTAAAAAGAAATATAAAACAAAATAAAAGTTATGCTCATACTTGCCGTAAAAATACGAATTTAGCATAATTAAATTGGCCACAGAATTTGTTTACAAGCAAGTGCATTTTAATTGTATGTGGCAGGCAAAATCGCGACATTGGAGAACTGTTTTTTCAGTATGCTTGTATCGAGCGATTAAGCGCAAACAAATGAGGTCTATGTAAGATGTTAATTTCTTATAAACAATTACACATATCTCGAGAACGAAATACGATAGCACAATAAACAATTTCCAAATTTTGCAAATCTAAATGGGGGAGAATCTCCCGATGTCCCAGAACTGAAAACCGCGAATTAACAATTTTGCAACAATTTATAATTTTATAAACAAATTAGCGTATGTAATATTATTTTATAAACAAATATGCGTTAAAACGGCCGGGAAGGGTGCGCAAATTGTGTCTTAATGAACATCTCGAAATAGCAGTTTGACAGGAGTTACAAATCGGTTACTAAAAGTTAGAATAATTGTGGCCAAAATGACAAATATTTACTGGTCTAAGGACAATAATTCTGGACGGAAAACCTCGCTCAGAAATATTTTTTCGTCGTGGTACGCGCAGGCAAAATCTCTCCTTCGGCAGGGGAATATGACCATATTTCCGCCTCGTACGTAAACGAACTAGCCCCCTCCCCCTGAGGCAGCGTCCTTTCTGCCCCTTGGGATGTTGTAACAATCGCAGACAACTGTGGTTCTACCTTCTAGCGATTGGTCAACGCGTCCCTCCCCCTGCCCTCCCCGTGACCGCGGGGTGTCCAAGTTGGGAAGATGGCGCGGTTGGGAAGAGTTTGCCGGCCAATTTTTGTGAAGGGAAGGGTACACTTTAATGCAATTAATGTTTACTTCCCTTTAGGCTTGTGCGTTAGGAATAAACCAGGGAGCATTGGTAACCAGTTTTAGGAACTTGTTTTGGATGGTTTTTAATTTATTAATATATGTTTGCAGCGACTCCCTATAGTGAGCACGCATAGGTGAGCGACGGGTGAATTATAGATTTATAAATTGTTACTCCATTTTCTATTCTTAAAGCAGAGTGTTTATTTACTAATGGATAAAGTTTGACAATTTTTGCATAAGTTTTGTTGTGCCATGTTAATCTCCTATCTAATTTGACTCCTAGGTATTTGGCAGGTTGGTTATTGTTTAGCCAGAGAACCGGATTGTTAAAATTGGAGAGGTTATAAATCTTTTAAGCGAGAAAAGTTTTGCTTGTGTTTTGTTAAGGTTCATCTGGATTCTCCATTTATCAGTCCATTTAATTAAGGTATTTAAATCATGTTGTAGGTATTCCAGGGCAATCAATCAGTTCATGTTGTGCAAGGATGGCAGTGTCATCTGCGAAAAAGACCCATTAGTTTCAGAAAATCGGGAAGGTAAATTTTGAATGCAGTCGGTAGCACTGGAGAACCTTATGGAACTCGAACTGAGATTCTGTATTTATCTGATATTGTGTTGTGTATTTAATTTTGAATGACATATTTACCCACAAACTTTCAATTATATCTTGAAGATATTTGGAAATGCCTACATGTCGTATTTTGTATTTCAGTCCTGTGTGCCAGACATCGTCGAACGCATTAGTTAAAAATAGAGTTGCAGTGTACTTTTTCTCATGAAAACCTTTGGCAATCATATCCGTAACTCTTAAAATTTGGTGTTCAGTCGAGTAAATTGCTCTAAAGCCGAACTGTGGGCATCAGGCACGGCCTTTGTATCGTATAAGAATTTATTTAAACGAACTAAAATTACTATCAAACATTTTAGCTAATGAAAGTAATAGGCTAATGGGCCTGTAATTATCCAGTTGTTGTGGACATTTATTAGGTTTGTTTATTGGAATAATTATTGTACTTCTCCAATTTGCGTGGGTAATAACCTAATCGTAACGTCGCATTTAATATTGCTAGTATTGCTGGAATTGTGGATTTTGGTAATTCTTGTAATATTTGACTAGTTATTTGGTCGTGTTCAGCCGCTTTTCTGTTTTTGAGTCTGTTTATTGTGCGTTTAAGTTCTGAGGGGGATATGAATTATGTTCATACATCCGCGGAGTAAATAGGTTGCTTCACGCTGTTTAAAAGTTTCTCATTAAACGAATGGGTTACTATTGGATTGAGTTTAAAGTTATTTAAGAAGTGAAAAGCAAAAGCCTCTCCTTTCTGGGAATTTCTTATTAGGTGGTTTGTAGGCGGTTATTATTATTATTATTATTATTATTATTATTATTATTATTATTATTATTATTATTATTATTGACTAAGTTCTTTACGAATTATTGTCGCGTCTCCATCCGAAGCTTTACGAGGCATATCATTTCCACGTATGTGAAAACCGGGTGTCTTGAATTTGTCAGTTGGATGGAAATGCGTTTCCGTAATGAAAGCTATTTGTATTTCGTGAAAGAACATAAAATATATTCTCTTGTTTGCTTAAACCATTTGCGTTCCAGTTTAATAATTTTAAGTCAATGAATTGTTTACGCTTCATTTTCGTAACGCAATCTGAATCATATTTTGGATTTGTGGTAAAAGAAAATTCATTACTTGAGTAATCACAGTACTTGCAATTGATTCGATTAACCTGTTCATATTATACCTGCCTTGATTTGCGTACTACGTTATCTTGAGAATTACTTAAAGGCCTTGACCAAGGGCCTGGTCTATCGGTTGGGAGAGGGAATGGACATTGTTCAAAACTAGAGGTTGGCGATATCTGGCTTGCCTGCTTTCATATTTTATCCCTTGATCTACACTTTTCGCACTCTTCAATGCCTTGCTCTGTACTGCGTAATGTCTCGAACCAGGTTTATGAAGTTTTTTGTTTAAATCAGGCTTATAGACAGAGCAGCCACGAATATTTGCCGTGTGATTTTCCTTGCAATTAGCGCAAGAAAGTTTTACCCCCAACTTAGGGAGTGTACATTTAGAGTAATGATGGTCATTAAGGCATTTCACGCAACGAGGATTGTTAAATCAGTTAGCTTGCGTATGCCCAAAGCGTTGGCAATTCTTACAATGAATGGGAAACTTAGTTTTTGTTCGAACAAAGACTCTAACACTACAGTAGTCTAACTTATTTAGTTTTAGAATTGATCTACCAGCAACATTGTTCTCTACGTCTACAGTAACTATCTGCAGGAGTTTTTTTTTTCGAAATATAAATCTGCAGAATTTTTTTCGAAATATGAAGAGATTTTGAGAGAAATTTCTTAAGTATGAAAACGAATGGAGCATTTAGCATTGCATGTGAAGACAAATAGTATAACGTGTAATTTGTTTTAAAATGAGCACTTTTGAAGAATGTATCAGTATTTTAGTATTAATAAATATTTTCGAACCGTTTGCATTTGGTTTCCTGTATAGTACAATGTATGCGCCAAACGAGGTATCCATGGTTGCTTTGGTATAACCAATAGTAGTCATAGTAGTGACAGCAGTTATTGTCGACGAACGCCTCCTCTGGTTCGTATTATACACTTCGGATTTTATTTACTGTTAAATACTCATTCAATGTCGTTGATGCGTATATGCGGCTGAATTTACTGGACGCTTGAATACACTCAAGCTATTTTCATTTAAATGTTTGGTACGGAGTTCATTGAAACATTTGCTTTTTCAAATGTTAGCCAAAGTGGAATTCGACAGAAAATGTGACATATACACTATAACATAACCGTTACTAATATCGAGAGAAAATATGTGATGTTGCAGGACCTAGATTTTATTTTTATTGTTGATTTTTGTGGATAGTGATTTGAGCGACGTAGTTGGCAGCCCTTCCCGGGTCAGAGCTGCGGCTCCGTCGGGCCCCGGCGCTAGTATTCGCGGCGCGGCCCCAGTAATCGAGTTGCCCGAGCGCGGAGCACGGCCGCGCTAATGCCGCCGCCTTCCAACGCCCACCGCTCACCGGGAATTTGATTGATTTTGACGACAGTGGCGGGGGCGGAGGGTGGATGTGAGGCTAGAAGGCCTCCACGTCGGTTCGCGGCGGAGTTTGCTGCCTCTACATCGCCTCCTTTCTCCTCTTTCCCCTGTCTGTTTTTACAATTTTTAATAAATTAGAACCTAATTCTTGTGATGGCGGTTGCCCAGCGAAGTAGTTATTGTATGCTCTCGTATTGCAAAAAGATATGCATAATCTTCCAGTAGTTTTCAAAGATAAGGAAAATGTTCTTTTGAGTATGTTACCATCATCTTCGATCAGCCTTGCTAATAAGATGTCCATTCCTCTTAATGCTAACATAAGTTGCAGTGTCCTATTACAACTGGTAGAAATGCGTGATAAACCGAAACTTTTCCTTCTCTTAGAGTTATTACTCAACAAATTACAAAGATGTTTTAAAAAACGTTAATAATATAAAGATCTACAATTGGATGGATTTGTTCAGAAAGCATCAAAGACACAAGAATCAATATGGTTGAAAAAATGGGGCACGGGGACATGGAAAATCGATATGATTATAAAGTTGGGACATATCTTAAAATGTCGCAGCAAGGAAGCACGCCGAAAATTAGATATGTGGCTGTAGAAAAGTTAGAAAAGTATTTCATATTGACTATACGGAAAAATAGAAAACACCAAAAAGATTGTTTCATGTCGTTCTGTAGTAAGCCTCGAAGACTGTTGAAATAACTGTGGGAGCGGTTGGTTGGTTGATTTTTTCGTGTTTCCGGGCGCGTCAACTGCTTTGGTCATTAGTCACGTTAGTGTAGTGCATGCTTTTTCTCGGGAGATGGCGGTGGTCTTCCCCCGCTGGATGGCGAGATCCGGCGCCGACCTACCGTCGGCTAGTAGGGTTTCCCCCTAACCAGGACTCTCCCACCAGCGGGGCACCGCCCCAGCCGCGACAAGCTTTAAGCACCCGACCGGCCTCCCGGAATACGTGGTAGTGCAGTGCATGTTAGTGTAAGTGTGTGTGTAAGGGGAGAGGATAGGACAAGGAAGAGGAAGGACAGATCGCGCGCGGCCCGTGGCC
This sequence comes from Teleogryllus occipitalis, assembly GCA_011170035.1. Lineage (NCBI taxonomy): Eukaryota > Metazoa > Arthropoda > Insecta > Orthoptera > Gryllidae > Teleogryllus > Teleogryllus occipitalis. The sequence continues at coordinate 43,986 of BLKR01003042.1, read as the reverse complement.
CGTTTGGTAGGGTACTGCTCCGGCATTCGCCTGGTGTTGATCGGCGAAACCACGGAAAACTACCGATCAGAGCAGCCGGCCGCTAGAATTCTCCTCCAGACCGCGACTGAATTCGACCTAGCTGAAAAGCTAGTGTCGAAAATTCTGCCGCAGTAGGGACTCGAACCTAGGACCTTCCAGTCAGAGGCGCTGCAGTGACATCAGTTAATGCACTGAGCTACCGCTCCCGGTTGTGGGACCGGGAGAGGTGGCTCAATGCATCAACTGATATCACTGCAGTACCTCTGACTGGAAGGTCCTAGGTTCGAGTCCCTACTGCGGCAGAATTTTCGACCCTAACTATTCAGATAGCTCAAATTCAGTCACTGTCTGGAGAAGAATTCTAGAGGCCGGCTTCTCTGATCGGTAGTTTTCCGTGTTTTCTCCGATCAACACCAGGCGAAAGCCGGAGCAGTACACTGACAAACGGGCCACGGACCGTGCGCCATTTTTCCTTCTTCTTCCTTGTCCAATCCTCACACCTTCCTTACACACACTTACACTAACAAGCAATACACTACCACACATGCCGGGAGACTGATCGTTTAGAGCTTGTTCGTGCTGGAGCGGTGTCCCGCGGGTGGGAGATTCCTGGTTCGGAGAAACCCCGCTAGCCAACGGTAGGTCGGCACCAGATCTCGCTGTCGAGCGGGGGAAGATCACCGCTACCTCCCGATAAAAACAACATGCACTACACTTACGGTGCTAATGACAGTAGTTGACGTGCCCGGAATCACTACCAACCAACCAACCGTATAAGGGTGGATTATTGGGAATTCTGGAACAATAAATAACTATTCACAAGGAAATAAGAATTAAACATCTTTTTAAAAATGTTATAGAAATGCATTATAATTGCCAAGATCTGTACATGTATGCTGCAGGGAATTGCAGCAAGGAAATCCTATTGCCCATCTTACCATAAAAATGCAATGCTCCACATAATTATAACCGCTGATTTTTATAAATGAAAGGTCACATGCGTCACACGAATGCTAGACATTGCGTATACATGCACTCTGTATTTAACCACATTTTGGCGCGAATTTCACATTTTTAACTTGATAAAATTGGTTTTACTATTGCCCACAATGTTTAAGAATCTGAAAAAAATATATGCTATAGAATGTTATATGACACATTCTAGGAGGAAAATTGAGACAGTACTCCTACGTTATCACGTCGAAAATCAATTTCAATTTTTTTTTTTCTATATGAATTTGGCGTCAAAATTGGTAGACAAAAATACCTTAAAATTCAACTATTCTTCCCCAAATCTGCAAATTTTCAGCCTCCTACATGCAATAGAAGCTAGAAACAATTAGAAATGAAAAATACATTTCTCGTTTCATCTCTGCAACCTTAGGAGGCTGAGTTTTTGTGAATCGACGGAATTTTTATTCTCTTTAATATGAATATCTCGATTATCGATTTGCTTTGAGGGAACTTTTGACCGCCTTATTCGGCCTTTTGTTATTAAAATGTTTCTGACATTTTTCTAATTTTCGTAATAATTTTGAGAGTTGTTTTTTGGGGGTCTGCTTTAATTATATTTTCTTTGTCAAAGATTGTTAGTTTGTACAGGCCTATTTCTTGTTTTCCATTTATTCGCTGCAGAACAATACGATTTCATAATTATAGTCACACTTGGATCGATTGATTGATTTTTTCATGCTTCCGGGCGCGTCAACTGCTTCGGTCATTAGTCCCGTTAGTGTAGTGCATGTTTCTTTCTCGGGAGACGGCGGTGATCTTCCCCCGCTGGATGGCGAGATCCGGCGCCGACCTACCGTCGGCTAGTGGGGTTTCTCCCTAACCAGGACTCTCCCACCAACGGGGCATCGCCCCAGTCGGGACAAGCTCTAAGCTCCCGACCGGTCTCCCGGAATATGTAGTATTGTAGTGCATGTTAGTGTAAGTGTGTGTGTAATGGGAGAGGATAGGACAAGGAAGAGGAAGGAAAGATCGCGCGCGGTCCGTGGCCCGTTTGTTAGGGTACTGCTCCGGCATTCGCCTGGTGTTGATTGGAGAAACCACGGAAAACTACCGATCAGAGCAGCCGGCCGCTAGAGTTCTCCTCCAGACAGCAGCTGAATTTGACCTAGCTGAAAAGCTAATGTCGAAAATCCTGCCGCCGTCAGGACTCGAACCTAGGACCTCCCGGTTAGAGGCGCTGCAGTGACATCAGTTGATGCACTGAGCTACCGCTACCGGTTCTTGGGTCGAGTTGTATCCCCATTCCACATCACAGATGTGCATTGCAAGGGCACATACCCTGCTGCATTAAATCAGCACAATCCCTAACCTAAATTGGGTACAAATATATAGTTCCTACATGCATTAAAATAAGCTAAGAAACTTAAATAAAACTACAATGCTTATGAATTAATCTCGTTCTCTTACAAACACCAAAAAAGACAATGAAATTTCGTAACACAATAGCAAATTAATAAGCTCGTTGGATGTAATGAATCATTGTGCATCTTATACACAGCACAGGCAAGGTGGCATTTCAGACTGAGTCGTTCATCCTTATGAAAAATCGAATCCTCAACAGCGCGGTTTGAAATATGAATGGAACAAAATTTAATATGAAAAGAAAATAATAAATGGACAATTTACTATTAATTTTAAATAAAAATAGCTGATATTGTCAAGGTATGTAACACATCAGACACATCCATGGACGCTACGCCCTCCCAGGCGCGACTCGTCAATAACGCGGTTCTGCTGCTCGACGTCTCCTAAGCTCGTTCCGAAGCGCCTCGATGATACCTGGTTGACTAGTTGAATGCTCGTACTAGCTGCAGGCAACAGATTCGCTCTCTTGAACTTCATGATCTTCAGGAGGCTGTTCGCAGTTGGACTCCACGATGAGAAAAAAACATAGAAATAAATAAAAACATAGAATAAAATAATAGAAAATGAAGAGAAATAAAGCAGACTTCAATCGAAACATATTTTGTAGAAAGTGTTCAGACAAAAAACAAAACAGTAGATACTAGGCGCAAGAAAGAAAATAAAATAAAAAGTTTTATACAAGCTGAAGACAAAAATGAAAAGATCAAAACCATTAAAACTGAAACAAATGTAGATATAAACCCTTTAACTGGGGTATAAAAGTAAAATATTGCAAATGAATGATAGTAAAATAGGAATAGAGATAAAATAAGTTTAGTTTCCTATAATGTAAGAGCTAGATTTTTCACTTCCCCTTCGTCACTCATCAGACACCTGCTAAGAACCTCTTTCCGCTCCCTTCTCTTTGTCAAGTCTTCACTCAACGTCTGTCATTGTACGAATGCCCACTCGAAACAAAGTTGTATGACTTTTGTGTACTATCGGAGATTTAACCATTTAGGTAATCCTTTAATTAGTCAGAGGCCGGCGCGACTTCCCGATGTCGCATCGTCCCGTTATGTTCTACGTATATATGAAATAACATACAGAGTACAGAGGAAGTCATAAAATGCTGTGGAAAAATCGATTTCGAGAAATACACTCCTGCTAAAAACAAAAGTGTTTTAGTTTTCAAAAGCCTGTCCGACCATCTCTGAAGAACACTAGTGCTTAAAATATTCGTAGGATTTTTGCCAAACGAATATTTCGCGGTCAATCTGCTTTGGTTCAAAGCCCTATGATTTTTGAAAAACATTCCTTAGAATTTGAGGGTACTTTATGTGAATCCTCTGGAACATTTTCAAAATTTTCTGAAAAAGGCCTCAAAGTTTTTCTTTACATTTCTTCTAAAAAATTTGTGATATTCACTTATCAAGATAGCATAGATTCAAATTCCACTGTTGTCTCTGAAATTTCAAATTTTTTTTTCGAAAAGAAATTGAAATTTTCTTGGTGTCTTCCTGCACAAGTGTAATATTGCAGATATAAACCTTTCATTCAAATTAAATTGGTCGTCCGTATTTAGTTCTATAATTAGTGTCCTGAACATTTTTGCAAATATTAGTCGTTTTCGCGCAGTTCTTAGTGAAATATGAAATTTGATACTTTTTTGAGAAAATTTTGAACATTAAAACAAGATATCTCAATACCGGTTTGATTTTTTTGCTTTAAAATTTGGAAACTTTTAAATAGATAATCACTAAATAAATGCGCTGAATAACATTGACTTCAGAGCCATTAGGATGCATTATTTTGTTTTTTAAAAAATACATAAATGTAATTTTTGATACGTCTTTCACGATATCTACAATACGAGCATTTTTTCATTATTTTATTTATGTGTACAAGTACTTTATATTATTTTTCATGACTAGAAAACTCGAAAGTTTGTGTGAAAATTAGCTCAAATTGCGCAATTTCATAAACGGTCATCATTTTCTCAAAAAGGGTTCAAGTGTATCTGTGAATATTTGCATATATGACTATTGTTAGTAATATTCCAGAAGTAATATTTCAAATCTACCATTAGGCGACCGAAAAATTTAAAAAAACGTGAGGAAATGTATTTTAGGCGACAATCGATGACGTGTGAGAACAGGATGGGGCGAAACCGAAGTACTCAGGTTATAGAGAGAAGGAAACTAACTAGTATGAGAAAATCTGTTCTGTAGCAACAGTAGAGTGTGTGATGAGCTTTTAAGTACAAAGTACAAAAAACAACGCACGCGCAGTAAAGGCTTCTGAACCTGTTTTGTAGGAGCGTGAATTTTGGGCGTAGGAGGATACCCCTTTCACCTCCCTGCCAAGGAAGGTGTGCCGAAGCGCGCGTACTGCAGGGGTCATCGCATGGGCAGTTCCCGCGGAATTGAGAGCACAGTTCTTAAGAAGACATTCTGTATAAAACAGTTCTCGCATTATTTCCAACTTTTCTCATTTTCGAAAATTCAGAGTTTTCTCCGAAAATGAAACCTGTGACATTTTTTAAGTGTCCTTTGCTCTATCCGAGGCAAATACGAAGAAAACATTTGGTTTAGTTTTTAAGAGTTAAAAAAGTATATTGCATTAATTTCAAGCAGAAATTATATGTTTTTTCACAAAACTACTAGTTTTTCAAAAAGTGTACATTAGCCTACTTAAAGATCTAATTTTTTAGAACAGATTTTATTGAATAGAAAAATCTCTTAACATCGTTATTCTACTTTTCTGTATTATTATTTTTTGTTGCAATTTTTACCTCTGTATTATTACCCGAAAATGAGACTTAGGCCAATTTATTATCGAACTTTGCAATAGACGAGGAAACAAATTAAAGAAAAACTTCTGAGTCTTGTTTATAAAATAGTTGTTTAAAAATTGCCCGTATTTCATGCAAAATTACGTGAAAACTACTCATATTTTCGATTGATTTGTTAGTTCAGGCGCATCAACTACTAAGGTCATTAGTCTCGTAAGTGTAGCGCTAAGTGTAGTGTTTTTAGCGGGAGCTGGCGGTGATCTTCTCCCGCTGGTTGGCGAGATCCGGCGTCGACCTTCAACTCAATTCAAATATGCCTTATTTTCCGTGGTGAGGCTCTGGCCAACAGGCCTGCTCTTCCGCCTGACCATGCAAATTCCGCTAGTTTACTTTCACCGTCTGGCAGAGAAAGAAGCGACACGGGCGGCGAAACATGCGACTTGAATTTTGCTCAGAGGCTTCTTTTAGGTTTGAGGATCTTTTACATGCAGTACATCTACAAAATGGGATAGCCAGCTTTACATCCCCTCCGATGTAAGGCGCTCTTAAAGATCCACAGCTTCGATCGGGCTGAACCCGCGGGCATGGGTACAATAGTCCCATAGGCTAACCTTTACAACCTATGTCAGCTTGCGTGGATTTTCGCAACCACATCTCCAACCAGCGTGGCACCGCCCCAGCCGGAGAAGTTCTCAGCTCCCAACATGTGTGGTAGTGTAGTGCATGTGAGTGTGTTTGCAAATACGGGGTGGGGAAAGGACAAGAAAGGGGAAGGAAAGATCGCGCGCGGTCTGTGGCTCGTTTGTTAGGGCTCTGCTCCGACATTCGCCTGGTATTGATTGGAGAAATCATGGAAAACTACCGATCAGCGCAGCCAGTTTCCAGACTACTCCAGACAGCGACTGAATTCGACCTAGCTGAACTGCTCCGGCATTCACCTGTTGATCAGAGAAACCACAGAAAACTACCGATAAGCGTAGTCGGTTATTGGCATTCTACTCCAGATAGCGACTGAAAGCGACCTAGCCGACAAGTTAGTGTCAAAAATCCTGCCGCCTTCGAGACTCAAACCCCAGGACCTCCCCGACAGAGGCACTGCGGTTGATGCCCTCAGCCACCTTAACAAGTTTATATTTTCGAAAAAATGCAGGACATGACCTTATTTCAAGACCTGCTTTTGAACAACAGATTTTCTGAAGGTAAACTTTTCTTATCTTCAGTTTTGTTATTGCAGGAAGCAACCGAAAAAATGTTTGCAATTTTCGAACACAATGTTTTTTGACAAAGAGACCTACGCCATCTTTTAAGCATTCTCTACGCCATCCGAGAACAAAATTTAATAACAAATTTTGTAGCCATTTTTGAAAAAAATAATAGAGAATGTGGAGGTTTCATGTAAAATTCCCCAAAATCCAAATATCCTTATCAAACTCACAGAGCCTCGAGTTCATTTAGATTGATCCAAGATCATTAGTTTTGAAGAATATTGTGTGGTCGATTTTGGCACTAGGGTTGACCGCTGATGGAAATACAATAGACAGACAGGCAAGTGGACAGATGTTTTGCCGCCAATCGATTTTATTAGTATTAAGGACCCACGAAACATAGATTCTGAATACACGACGTGAAAAAGAGGGTAATATACTAGAATTTACTAGATATAGGAACAAGATTTATCCACTTTTTCGTTATCAGGGCCCGAAAATGCGAGCTTTTCTGTCGAAAATAGGTGATTTCCGCCGCCGTATTACAACACTTTCTCTTTACTACGTGATTGTAGTAAGGAGAGGGAGTAAAATAAATCGTGATGCACTCCAGACAGAAAAAATCGCAAGATCAAAGTAAATATCTTCTTAATTTCTCGAGGGACTCTAAGAGCCTGCGGAGCGAAAATAAAGTTACAGACGTCTTACCTTGTAATATTCTCTCATTCCTTGGAATTATGAAGATTCGTGGATTTGTGTGGAAATGTCAGTTGTAAACACAAAGGAAATACTTAATTGTTTCAGGGAGATACAAACTGAAGGGCACATCTAATAATCGGGTTTCAATGTACAAAGGCTATGGAAATGGTACTGTCTATTTTCCAAACAAATATCGTGGGATCTTTTTATTTTCTCTCAAGCTACTTACGTAGTATAAAGCAATTATTGTAAACTTCCGCAAAAACTGTGATTTTTCAACAGAAATTCCTTATTTTGGGGGCCTGATACTGAAAAATTAATAAATCTTGTTCCTTTTCGCAGTAAATTACGTCCTCTTAACACGATAATTACATTCTCTAACATGTTGTGTACTCAAATTCCATACTTTGTGGGTCATCGATACCGAAAAATTGGCTAGTCGCAAAACGCCTGTCAGTCCGTCCGTCCGTCCGTCCGTCTGTCTTAACGCGAAGCTAGAGCCAAAACCGTACAACAATTTTCTCCAAAACTGATATTATTTGATCGATCTGACCGACTTCGAGGGCCTCCAAATTTGGGAGTATATTAAGGGAAAAATAAACATTTTTTTCATGGCAATGGCTCCCAACGTTTTGTTTAAATGTTAACTTCGGATGGAGCAAAAGATGCTTAGCAAATGGCGAAGGTCCCAAACATTCTTTCTGCATTTTTGAAAATTGAAAAGTTCCATTTGTTTGGCGTTTTCTCAAAACTATATTGAATATTGTTGAGGCTGTGAAGATAGCATGAGTAGTTTGGGAGAGATCCTGTAGATGTTCGTGCCGAAACAAAACGGTTATTATTTTTAATCCTTAGACACAAGGGAAAGTTCTAAAAATTACCAGTACTTAAGAACTATAAGTATACCTCCGCGTAAGAATAATTGAGTATAGAAGAAATTGCCAGCGTTACCTGTCTGGTCGAAAAGGAAATAATTTTTGCTTTCTCGTGTACATACGTAGATACGGAGTAATATACATACTATAGAGAAAGTTACGACTCTATACATACTATAGAGTAGTAATGCTGCGGAAAATCAGTTTCGAGATTTCAACGGAAATACACGTTTTGAAGCCCCCAGATACCGAGAAAGTGATTTTTTTTTTTCAAAACATCCGTCTGTCCGTCTGTGAAAACTATTAGCGCATAAACCATACGTAGGATTTTTTCAAAACTGAACAAACTCCTGTCCATCCGACTCTAGTTCAAGCTTTGAAATTTGAAAAACATTCTTTAAAATTTTGGGGTACTTCCCCAAAAGTTCCCCGGACATATTCAAGATTTTCTCAAAAACGGCTCCAAATTTGTTCTTTAAATTTCATGTAAGAATAGAGCAAAATACACTTATGAAGGTGGCATAAGTCCGATTTTCAGGGATAACTCTGAATTTTTGAAAATTGCACAAGATTTTTTTACGCGTCTTCCTACAACTGTAAAATTGAAGATATACGTATATTTTTCCTTTAAATGGAATTTGCTGTTCATAAATAATTCTTTCAATAAGGTCATGTAGATTTTTTGAAAATTTTAGTACTTTTCGTGCAATATTTGTATTTTTTTTAAATTAAGATAAACAATATTTTCCCAAAAATGGCTCCAATTTTTTTCTTTCAATTTTAGGTAGCGGTAGTGCCAAATGAATCCTATACGACGACATAAACATAATAAAGCTCCATTCTTTTGTTTTCTCAAAAATTACAAAAGTGTACATTTTTTGATTTGTCTCTCACGTGGGTAATATGTTTTAGAGGCGATTTCTTCACATTATTATATTTATGAGTACGTGTGTTGGAAATAATTTCGTATAAAGTTTTCTTGAAAACACAACAGTGTTCTGTTAAAATAAGCTCAAACTTAGACATTTACAGAAACACTAAAAAACCGTTTTCTAAAAAATGGCTCCAAATTTTTTTCTTCAAACTTTTCCAATGGTTAGTGATAATTGCACTGTTTAATAAGACGTAAAGTTAATTTTGGAGTACTCTTTTGTTTTTTCAAAAATTACACATATGTAATTTTCACTTTCTCGTATACATAAGTATATACGGAGTAACATACGTAGAGAGTTATGTAATGTTGCGAAAAATCGATTTCCAGATTTTAACGGAAATACTGTAACCGTCACCTAATTACATTTAAATTATGTAACAGCAGTTACTGAAGTAAATCTATCATTTACTTATTTCGTGATTACACCGTCACGCATCCCTGGGAATATCTCAATTTACGGATAAACTTCCCTATCGGTAGTGGGTTCGTCTTTGCTAAACTACTGATCAATTAACGAGCCAACACAATTTTACAGTTTTAAATAACAAATAACATGTATTCTATCGAATGAAAATCACTGTACAGTGGAATTCACAGATCCTCCTATGTTCTCACTTTTCGTAAAATTATGGTAGCTAATTCCCTACCTAAACTGCAGTTTTTCACTAAAGTGATAATAACTCTGATCCCCGTTTACAAGAAACAAGCAATAAATACATATGTGCACTTCACAAAAAATATCACACATGAGACACACAAATCATAGTACAAATATTCATCCTGCAAAAAAAATACATACACACAATACTCGAAATTCACTACTACCTTTTAAATCACTAATTACGTTACACTTAATAGTCACATTTGACCTTCGGCTTCTACATAGCCTTTCAACACAAAATTTTGTTTCATAACTAAAATTAATCCTTCATAATTAAAAAATGTTATAACCAATATGAAAGAACTGTTTCTGGAATAAATTGAATTTGAAGAAAATCTGTCGGTAAACACTGCTAGCTCCTAAAGCATGTGTACAATCTTTTCCAAATTGAAGAAACCCCTGTCCATCTGACTCTAGTTGAAGCTTCGAAATTTTGAAAAACATTTTTTTAAATTTGGGGGTATGCCCTCCAGACATTTTCAAAGTTTTCTCAGAAATGACTCAAAATTTTTTCTTTACATTTCTTGTACGAATATAGTAAAATACCCTTATAAAGCTGGCGTAGGTCCGATTTTCACGGTTAACTCTAAAGTTTCGAAAATTACAAAAGTTTGATATTTTCGGCGTTTTCCTACAACTATAAAATTATATAGATAGAGATTTTTCCTTCAAACGAAATTTGTTGTCCATAAGTAGTTGTATCATAAAGGTCATGTACATTTTTTCGAAAATTTTGGTAGTTTTCGTGCAGTAGAACGTGAAATATTTGCAATTTTAAAAAAATAGAAAAACAAGATTTTCTAAAAACGGCTCCAAATTTATTCTTTACATTTTTGGTAGAGTTAGTACTGTATGCACCTTATCCGATGACATAAACGCCATATTGATATATTAATTTGTTTTTTCAAAAATTACGAAAATGTAATTTTTTGATCTGTCTCTAACGTCGGTAATATGTATATTAGTTAATAATGTCAAATAAAGTTTCTCGATAACAACCGTTTTCTATAAAACGAGTTCAAAACTACGCATTTTAAGAAACACACAAACTCCATTTTCTGAAAAATGGCTGGACATTTTTTAATAATTTTTTCCTGATAGTGCTAATTGTCCTGTTTAATATAGCGTAAAGTTCATTTTGGTGTACTCTTTTTTTCCCAAAAATTATACAAATGTAATTTTTTTTAAATGTATCTCACGCCGTTAATATGCACATTTTCATCAATTTGTATGTTATTACATTTGTTGTGTATAGCATTTGATGAGTGGAAGTACTGCAAATGACTTTCAATGAAGTTTTCCGAAAACTCAATGTATTCCTGTGAAAAAGACCTTTAAATTTCGCTTTTACAGTAATGCTTAATCGCCATTTTCTAAAAAATGAGTACAAATTTTTCATTGAAAATTTCAATTGAGGACAAGGTTTTACTCTTCTAATATATTCTTTAAGTAATATTTCGGTTCTACTATTACGAAACCGAAAAGTTGAGAAAATGTCTAAACATGTACTTTGGACGACGATAGATGGCAGTTTATTTATTTACTTACTTTACGTCAGAAACAGTTAAAAAAAACTGTGTATGACGTGCTATGGAGAGAAGTGAATTCTGTGCTCGTTTACAAAATTCTGTGATCCCTACTCTAAACCATATACTACTTGAATTTTGAATACAGAAAACGAAGAAGAAAAAACCGCTTCGATGTAATGAAATCTACTTTCAAGGATAAACCAGCAATACATTTTGGGCTCTTATCCTTCGTCCTTCGTCAAGGAATATCCTATGTCCTTCGTCAAGGAATAATACTTCCTGCCACGACATGGAAACGATAATTTGAATAACTGTATTTCCCACTGAAATCTAGAAGACGTGCACAGATAATGAAGGGTCATTTACGTCCAGAAGCAAAACAAGGAACCATCTCAGCATTTGCTCAATGGATAAGGGAAACTGGACGAAAAACCTGGTCGAGATGGGAAAAAACTGATCGAGTTGGCAAGAGAACTGGGAAGACCGTAAAGCTAGTCCACACCAAGGAAATTAGAAACTTTTGCTACGATAAAGTATGTGTCATTCTGTAGCACCACTAATTACTTCAGGTTTTCTTTCAAAATTCAGTGTGTGTGAGCTAAATTTACGCGCCAACCATTCTGCCAGTATCTCAGTCACCAGCAGTCAGTACACCAACCTTACGCAATTGAATTGACTGTCAGTACACTCGCTACATACGCGTGCACTACCAGGTTTGTACACGAGCGAGGCAAGTCACTACGAAATTGCCCGGCTGCTTGATTTTCAAACAATGTGATCCCGTCGCGTCTTATGTGTAATTTGGCGACAAACATAGTTGCCCGCTCCCAATTTACTGTGCTTCGTGGACGTAAAATGAATTGTGATGCTAGGCAGTTGGATGCTATGTAAGTTAGGATTTGTGTTTTATTTAATATTTTTGTTTTATTTCTTCTTCGAGCTTTTGTTATAAGTTTTAAAAATAATATTTTAGAAATTATTTAAAACCTATTTTTAATTGCGCCCTTTTGAGTGAAATGTGAAAACGAATAGATGATTTCGCTTAGCTTACTAAGATGTGGACATGAAAAGCAATGCATGTAAATACCGATAATTTCAATGAATATAAAACTAAAACATATAAATGTAATTATTATATTTTTCTATCCATTTTCATTTTCTTGCTAGCGGTATCAACAATTCTAATTGGCAAAATATGTATCCCATACGAATTAGCGTTTATTGTTGCTTTAACCCATTGTAACCCCACACTGACAAGAGGAGGCGAAAATGACTGCTGCTTTTTCTTTCGGGTTAATATAATCTAATAATTTAGGCAAAAATATGCATCGTGCATCGTTGGCACAGTTATGTAGAACGTGAATAGACTGAATTCAGTGGCAGAAATGTATTGAATTTATAAAATAAATGAATTTTTCACGCTTCGTGTGTTTAAGAATTTTTCAAATGGTAGTTGAAGTGTAAGACAGAAATTGTCATATTATAATATTACATAGCCATTATCAATATTGCGAGCAAATACATGCTGTTATAGCACCACTAATTTTCCTAGTGAAATTTATTCTTCAATGTCAGTTTTTCTGTAAGATCATGTGATCTTTTTGTAATATATGAGTAGTATATACATAATTTTGCATGAAATATAGACACTATTTTATTTTCTCTAACAATGTTTTCAATTTTTTCTATAATTTTTAATAGTTTATAAAACTGACGTACGTCATTTCATAGTGTATTCATAGTCACATTCATGTTGTACTCTCTGCATTTTCGAATGTTGCAAAAAATATAACAAAACTTATGTTGATGATTTAGATTTTTTCAAGTAGGTTCTCTATAATTAGATATTAAAATGAGGTAATTTCATTTTTTATATATAAATAGTTTCGCGGCATTGTTGCAAATATTCGAAATTGCAAAGTCGGTGCTCAGATAATGGTGCACACGAAATATATTCCTGCATTTGAAGTCATAAATTTGAGCTAAAAGTATTCTAACATCGCCAAATTTATATACAAAAGCTAACTACAACTTCATTTCAGAAGATTCAGGTAAAACTTACCAAAGGAGGCGTAATTAATATTAAGGTAGATCGGGAGAATAGCTACCCCCCTGCTCCAAAGCCCCCTGTACGTATAAATCTCCGTAGCAACGTACTCTCATTAAGTGAACTGATTATTCCTAATTTTCAAGCTACAAATTTAATTTTATAACCCACACAATTCTTTAACCAACGCATTTTTTCACCAAGTGGTCCGTGACGTGCTACCGCACGTCGCTACCCGACGGATCCAACGTGCTACGTTCGCGAAGGCCTTCCGACCCTCGCTCTCGACACCTGGTTCGCGCCTCCGCTGTCGCTTCGGCGCTCACGTTGTTTTATATACCTCACGTTTAAGAGAATTTATTTTAAAGGGAACACTCACTTTTAAGAAAATTTCTTTTAGAGGGAATAGTAAATAAATAGACATTAAAAAATGTCATTTGCTACTAAGAAAATTAAAAAAAAATAAATGTATGTGACTTAATGTAGCCTTGGCATAGGGGGGGTAGCTGTTCTCCCGATTAGCCAATATTAATATTTACTCTTCTCCCTTAGGGGAGTCGAGTGAAAGACTAAAATTGTTGTTTCCAAATGAAATTCAACTTCAAACAACAAATAGTGCAAATCAGTCTCAACCAGCACAAAGTATGGACTTTCAACATCTTCAACATCTTCCACATCTTCAACCTCTTCAATCTCTTCAATATATTGTGACACCGATATGTCACATGAAAATAAACTAACATTTATTTGTAGACTATATGGTGGAACATGCATTAGGAAATATCACGAGAGCAAGGGCTTAGCAACGGCCGTGAATAAACAATGTAGTTTTTGTTTTTTGTAAATGCATTAAGAGGTGGCTGGATGCCGAAAGTAGAAAATTTGGGATTGGGCGAAGAAGTTTAGACGATCTAAAGGTCAGCTACACCAAAATATAACGAACGTATGGATTGGCTGGGTGAGAGAAGGGCGGTCAAATGTTATAAAAAAAGAGGAAGGTAGTTTAATACGAAGTCTTCGAGGGGTGAATCATGCAGGAAGATTTCATTCTGACCGGCATCGCGTTTCTGAACTGATCGTAGGTTCGTGAGAGGGAACGAGTATAATACAGATAGTCAGAATCGGGTTATCAGATCGTGAAATTTTAAGGACAGTAAATGATATTGCAGATATTGCATGTGGAAGTAATATTGATGCATAAATTGGGACTTTGTCGGGAGTGGTAATCGAGTAATAGATTTCGGGACTATGTCATAGGACGTAATCGGGACTGATAATTTTGATAGTTTGAGACCAGCTTGGATAGGGGCAGAAGAGGATTTCTTGGGACTTTGGACTACGGCAAGCTCGCAAGATATTTCGACTGAGAAGTCTACGAGGGACATCAACGAAGAATAGATAAGTTAACCGCGGTATAAAACTGTAAATTCAAAGATATCTTCATCAAAGGCCTAACATCATTTTATTAAATTCACTAAATTGTTTGCTAAAAAGGTAACAATAAACTTTGTTAAATTTTGTTCTTTAGAAAAGAAAGTGATCTTTCATTTAGTCAATCCAAACAGTAATGAACTAGGAATAGAATCATTCTATTTCAGATTCCCAGCTGCGCTGTATAGTCTGCGGATCCTATAATCCATTATAAAGGTAATAAGGATTATAATATATCGTGACCCATTGACCCAGCAAGCCGGACGCTAAGATCTTTGCCAGATATTAATGTAGAGAAATTTTGTATATCTCACTATCGATCCTCAGCAACAGTCTCAACCTCAACAAATGGCTACACCAAACACTACAACTTCGTCTTATCAAGATTCTTCAGTAAATACAAATGATCAAACCCAACCAGTCCTTACAGATATATCCAACAATATACGACGTCAACATCCTCAAGATCCTGAAGAAAATCCAACCAAACGTTCCAGACCTACTTCTACCATATATAATATTCCAACTTACTCAAGATACGAAGTTCTATCAACAATACCAGAAACAATTCCATCTTCTACTGCTTCAATTAAAATTCTTCCCATCACAGTGATTGGTAAGAACTATCAATTATTAATACAAGACATTGCAAAGGTGGTTAAAAATGAATATTCAACAAAATCTAGATACAATGAAATCCAAATTTACTGCACTAACATTGATGATCATAGAAATTTGAGACAATTTTGTGAAAATTCTAATATACAGTTCTATACATATCAAGATCCTGGAAAATCAAAATTTCAAGTAATGTTTAAAGATATTCCTGTTTCCTTAAGTGAACTTGACATCTATAATGAACTTTATCATCTTGGTTATGCTGTTCACCAAGTGCGTCGCCTCTACGGTAGATCAAGGCAACCTCTACCAACTTGTGCAGTCGACCGAATTAACTCACCTCAAGCTAAAAACATTTTAAATCTTGATAAACGTTTTCATTGCGTTATAAAAGTTCAACCAAAAACAAACAGATTTATCCCTGTACAGTGTAAAAACTGCCAACGGTATGGTCACTCACAGGCAAACTGTAAGTTAACTTCACGTTGTGTTAAATGCTCACAACTTCATCATTATTCAAATTGTCCAAAATTAGACGAGACTCCCCCCACATGTGTTAACTGTGGTCAAAATCATTCAGCAAACTACCGAGGTTGTTCCTATTATAAACTTGTTTTGAATAACAAAATCAACAAAACTAATAACAATCCATCTACAGCTAACACGTCCCCTGCTACTAATATACCTCACTCTTCTAATACATCTCATTCTCCAAATCCCTCTTTAAATTCTAATGATTTCCCCCCTCTTCCAATTCCACGAAAATCTTTTCAAAACCTTTGTACAAAAAATAATAAAAAATCCTCCTCTTTCACCACAATATACCACACTTTCCTCCTCTCCTTGTAATATTCAACAAATTGTAAGTACTATAGTAACACAAATATTATCAACACTCATTCCTCAAATTCAAAATATGATCGAATCACTTTTACAACATAAATGAATAACAATATTACTAATCAATTAACACTTCTAAATTGGAACGCTAATGGTCTCAAACGTCAACAACACACATTTGAACATTTTTATACACACATAACGTACATATTGCATTCATCACTGAAACACATCTTCTTCCAAATGAAAAGTTCTTTATTACTAACTATAAAATTTATCGATTTGACAGAATCAATTCCATAGCCTCAGGAGGTGTTGCAATTCTTATTAAACCTTTCATAAAACACTATTTAGTTCAGCATAATATCTGTCCTTCTCTTGAAATACTTACAATAATCATTAATATTAATCAAATTAACTACCATTTTTCAGTTGCCTACAAACCACCGAAATTTACTTTTCCTCTAACAAAATTTAAACAAATTTTCAACAATACAAATAAAAGCATTCTACTAGGCGATCTCAACTGCAAACATCAAGTCTGGGGATGCAATACTACCAACCCAAACGGCATTAAATTACTCAAATTTATTACTACTTATAATATTTAAATACATTCTCCTTCTGAGCCTACATACTATTCTTATAATGACAATATTATTCCCGACATTCTTGATATAATTCTTACACAAAATTTTCCCTTTCCCATTACACAATTTGTACTTCCAGAATTAGATTCTGACCACCTACCGATTATTAGTAACATATCGTTTTCCTTTAATATTACTCCATCTACTTTTAATCCTCTCTTTCAAAAAGTTAATTGGAATCAATTTAAGTATGACATTGAAAATAATATTCAATTTCCTCATAATATCAAAACAACGCAAGATATTGACAATTACTTAACACACTTCACTTCTACAATACACAATACACTTCATACCAGTTCACATTACATTCCACAATTACCTACTATTTACAATCCATTACCTTTAAAAATCATTAATCTAATTAAAACCAAACACTCTCTTCGTCGTTATTGGCAGTTAACTCGCCGTTCTGACATCAAATCAAAACTTAATAAAATTTCAGGTATTATTCGTTCAAAAATACATATGTTTAAGTTATCTCAATATCAAAATTTTCTGCAACAACTACATCCTCAATCTAAACAATTATGGTCGACAATTAAACGTCTCCACAAAGAAAAGGTAACTATTCCAATTCTCACAGATTCTTCTACTACTGCTCAAACAGACCTTGAAAAAATTCATTTACTTGGTACCCACTTTCAAACTTCCTTTCTTCCTAATCCTATAATTAATACACAACTATATAATCATGTGATACATTATCTCTCTCTTCCGAATTATAATGTTCCACAAATTATTAACTTTATATCGCCATCAGAAATTAACCTTATTATCAAAAAATTAAAAATACGTAAATCAGCTGGTTATGACTTAATTACTAATAAATCTTTAAAACATCTAGGCAATAAATCCATAGCAGCCTTTACTAACATTTTAAATTCCTCTCTTCGTCTTCATTATTTTCCTAATAATTGGAAATTAGCTGTAATAACTCCTATATGTAAACCAAAGAAAGATCCTAGACATCCTTCAAATTATCGCCCTATTAGTTTACTTTCTTCCCTTTCAAAAATCTTTGAAACTCTCTTACTACATAGAATGCTTCAATTTACTATACAAAATAATATTATTCAACCAACTCAATTTGGATTTACTCACCAACACTCTACTCTTCACCAATTATTACACTTTACCGAAAAAATAGAAAACTCTTTTCATTTAAAACATCATTCTTTAGCTACAGATATTGAAAAAGCTTTTGACAAAGTTTGGCATGTAGGTCACATATATAAACTAAATATCATTGGTACTCCTATCTATCTTGTAAATATTATTAGAAATTTCTTAACTAATCGATCATTTATAGTTAAAAACAATAACTCCTTTTCACAAAAATTTAATATTTCTGCTGGGGTACCTCAAGGTTCCTGTCTCTCTCCTCTCCTTTTCAATATTTTTCTATATGATATACCAAAATTCATTTATTCAGATTTAGCTCTTTTTGCTGATGACACTGCCCTTATTACCTCACATCCTCACATTCTAACTGCAAAAAACAAACTACAAACAGATCTTAATCAATATTCTAACTGGGCTAATAATTGGACAATCAATATTAACATGACGAAATATCAAGCAAAAATATTCACTTTATGTAAACCGAATCTTCCCCCTTCACTTACAATTAATAACACTCATATTCCTTGGCTCCCATCTACTTCTTCCATAAAATATTTAGGACTTTACTTAGATACAAAACTTAATTGGAAAACACACATAAAAAACATTCTTAAAAAAAACAAGTATAAAAGTTCATAAACTCAATGCCCTTATTAACAATAATTCTTCCCTTCGTATTAAAACTGCTAAATTAATTTACACATCCATTATTCGTCTTTCTCTAACTTACGCTTGTCCAATATGGTCTAATGCAGCTAAAACAAATATTCAAAAACTACAAATTTTTCAAAACAAATTTTTACGTAGAATTGTTCATGCCCCCTGGTTTATCCCTAATTCGCAAATTCATAAAGAATTAAAAATCATTACAATGTATGAATATATTAAACATCATAGTCAGCTATTCTTTGAAAATTTACCTTCTTTACATCATGCCCAACTTTTTAATCTCGGTCGCACTTATAACTTTCCTCGTCGTATCCAATCAAAATTCCCAAAAGATAAATTTCGTCCTCCATAAATCTTCATTGAAATTATTTTCATCCTTTATTTACATTCCTTCTAACTTTACATTAAAAATTCTACATATCTTAAAAATATTATTAATAATTCCTTATTTTTATAAGGTTACTGTCAGTGATCAAAACAGCCGTTAGTATGTTGTGATTTTAAACTCCCTGAAAGACTTGTAGTCGAACAGGTAGAAATAAATTTAAAAAAAAAAGAAATTGCAAATTCGAATTTCCCGCTCTTCTTTTGTCTAAGAGAGTCTCATGAGACAGCACGTCGCACGTCAGTTTGATTTTCAGATAATTTTCGTTCTTTAGGTGATAATTTATCTCCCTGAATGTAACGCTGTACGTAGCTTTTGATTGTTAAATTTCTGATTTGTGAGTTGGTTTTGCGTAATTTTCGCAAAGCTTTTTGTTTTGTTTGTTTAAGGTCACATTAACTACGGTAAAATTAGTGCTCACCGTTGATTCAACGTTAGGGGTATCTGTGTACTGAATGAAGGTATATGTTGATGATGAGAGGTGAAGGGACGAACACAAATACAATCATGGCCGAGGCGGGATTCGAACCCGCGATCCTTCGGACCGAGATCGCCACGGTACTACTGCGTGAGCGATCTCGGCCACCCGGATCGGCGCACAGGTATTGATAGGTGAGATGTGATAATGTGTTTGCATTAAGATAATTTTGTACAAACGTTTCTATAGTTTTCCAGATATAATAATCAAACGATAAAATGCGATCAATTCGTAACATAATTTTTTATGCACACTTAAAGTGATATATGGGATATCCTTCAACTTTGAAGTTTAGTTCATAGACTTACTTACACTTTAAAAAGGTTTGATCGCTGATTTTGATAGTCATTCAAAAATTGGAAGCTCACTTCGACGTAAACAAGGTGTGTGAAATCTGAAGGAATTTTGTGTGAAATTATTCTTCCTTGTCTTTATAATGTTTTGAAAATATTGAAACATTTCTGATTTTTTCATGATTCTTTCTTTATTAGAAGTAAGAAATGACTAGTGTTTCTGGCGGTCGAAATAATTCCCTATTCACCCCGCATGCGCTTCGTCTGAATTGTTTTTTGAATTTTTTAAGTGATGTACTTTATTAAGTGTTAGAAGTGCAGACATTGCAATATTAGTATAATATCACGTAACTGTTCCCAATAATGTGAGGAACTATGTATTGTTGTAGCTCCACTAGTTTCTTTTCACTTTCTTCCTAAGAAGAGAAAGTATTGTAATCGTGCACCCGAAAACGGCAAATTTTCGACAGAAAAGTTCTTGTTGCTGGACCATGGTAAAAAAACGATAAATCGTGTTCCTATACAAAGTAAATTACTTCCTCTGGCTGCCAGGGTCCTCGATACCGAAAAATCGCTCCGTCTGTGGTAAACACTAGCGCCTCATCTAGTTGATTTTCTCTAATCGATTTAAATGAAATAGTTTTCCCTTACGTTTCAAACGGATATTAAGATTTAGACTTTATACAACAACTTTTTTCATTTCTTTTTTTTTAAACTTTTTCGTATACGTACGTATATACGAAGAAGTATACGTAGTATAGAGAAAGTTATGTAATGCTTCGGAAAATCTATTTCGAGATTTCAACAGAAGTACACGTTTTGAGGTCCTCTGATACCGAAAAACTTGTTTTTTCTTCAAAACGTCCGTCCGTCCGGTGTATGTGACTCCGTGTGTCAGGTGTATAGACTAGTGCCTAAACTATGCGGGATATTTTTTCCAAACTGAACTAACCCTTGTCAAACTGGCCTGAGTCGAAACTCTGTGATTTTGAAAAACATTCAGTACTTTTTGGTGGGACTTTACATGAAGCCCTTGCGACATTTTGAAAATTTTTTCAAACACAGCTTCAAATTTTTTCTTAAAATTTCGTGTAAGAATAGAGCAAAATACACTTACAAAGGTGCCATAGGACCGATTTACACGGTTAACTCAGAGTTTTCGAAAATTGCAAAATTTTCAATTTTTTAAGCGTCTTCCTACAACTGCAAAATCGAAGTGAAATTTCTCCTCCATACTTACTTCTTTCAATAAATTCATGTACAATTTTCCCCGATTCATGTACAATTTTCCAAAATTGAAGATCGAAATGTTTGCTTTAAACAAAATCTGTTGTACAATATCAGGTCTTTAAAATATATCATGTATAATGTTTTGAAAAAATGAGTTTGGGGTAATTTGTGCCTGACATTCATGCCATTTATAGAAAATAAATTTTCCCAGAAACACTCCAAATTGTTTCCATGGATAGAACAAGGAACGCATAAAAGAATGACGCATATCTCAATTTCGTTGAACTCTCTGGGTTTTCAAAAATAAATTTAGGAATAAGACGAGAATGTTTGTGCTGTGGTAGCCCTACTGGTTTTCATTGAAAATCGCAAAAGGTGACCCGTTTTTGGACGATTTCAAACAATTAGTGATTGATATTAAATCAATTCGAAGTATTTATAATTTCTAAAATTTTTTCGTTAAATTAGAAACCTAGATTCTAGAATGTGATTAATAACGAGCATTTCATTAACCAGTCGTAGAACTGAAGATGCAAAATATTCAACGAGAATAAATGTAATAATAATAATGTTTTGGAGTATTTCATATAGAATTTTTCGAAAAACTACAGTTTTATTTTCAATGTTCTTCCTTATTCCGTGTTTCTAAAATCAGAATCTCATTCAAGAAGAGCGAGCCATAAATTTAGAAAAAACATAAATATTGTAGGGAGAAATGTGAACACATAAATGGTTCGGTACATCTATAATAATTATTTTTACTTTCTCGTTTGCCACTCGTTTATCTGCTCTAAAAAATTGAGTGTTGCTGCAGCGGAAGGTAGCGTTTTTCATCACAAAAACGTCGTTGTTTGTTGTCCTGTGATACGAAAAAAAATATATTGTTCGTTTAAAAAGAAAATTATTTGGCGTAATGTGAATACAGGTTGTGTTTGTGCTTGTTACCGAAACATTAGTTGCCAGCAAAGAGGAGGTTGTAATTGATCATTTCTCCGTTACGACCCGCAGGTCGCGCCTGGCTTCAGCTGTTGGCTTTTCGCGCGAACCACCGCCCAAGCGAGTCGCCCCGGAGGAAGCGATGGACGCGGGGGGTGGCCAAGAGGAGCAGCCCGTGAAGCGGAAGAGGTCGGAGGAGGGCGTGTTGGAGGAGAAGGGGACGGAGGGGAAGAGAGATGAGGTGCAAGGGGAGGGGAACGAAGAGGGGATGGGAGAGGAAGGACGTGAAGGGGGAGGGGCGGGAGAGGGAAGGGGGCAGGGGCAGCCTGACTTGGAGGCGCGTCTGCGCCTGGCGGAGAGCGAGTTGCGGCTGCGGCGGGTGAGTGAGTGCGAGTGTTTGCGCTAACTGCTAGGCTCATTACTCCCGTTAGTGTAGTGCATTTTATATCTCGGAAGGTGGAGGTCTTCCTCCCCCGCTGAATAGTGAGATCTGGCGCCCACCGCGTCGGCTTGCGGGTGATTTCCCTTGACAGGTATCTTCCCCAATGGAGCACTGCCCCAGCCGGGACAAGCACTAAGCTCCCGACTGGTCTCCCGATGTATGTGGTAATGCATGTAAGTGTTAAGTGTGAACGAGTAGACAATAGGACAAGAAAGGGAAAGGAAAGATTTCGCGCGTTAGAATATTCTTCTGGTGCACGCCTTAAATTGATTGAAAAAAAAACACGGAAAACTACCGATCAGAGTAGCTGGCCGCTAACATTCGCCTCCAGAAAGTGGCTGAATTCGACCAACTATATACATAGTGTCGAAAATATGCCACCGTCGGGACTCGAACCTTAGGGCCTAGTCAGAGGTACTAGAGGCAGCGGCTGTGCATTGCTTGCAGGGCCGTCCAGAAAGGGGCAAGTGGGACTTTCCTCCGGCCTAGAAGTTAATCGGAGCTCGGTGAATATTTTTATACTAAACAAGTAACACGTGTTTTCTCTTCTGATTGAAACTAACCGCAAGAAGTTATTTCCGTTGCATGCAGAAATGAAGTATTTTTATATATGGTAGGGAGGTATGTTGTGTTTGACAAAAGAGGTCCCCGAGCGTCTTCTGCTTTTCTCTGAGCGCCCCTGCTTTTTTTGATACTATTTTCGGCTCGTGCTATCTGCTTTACGTAACAATTCTGCATCTGCAAATACATAACCCCCAGTTCTTCGTTTGCATGCAAGCCACTTAATCATTTGAACAAATGTGTTCACTCATCCTTCAATTGTTTGTCTTCCCATATGCGACTGACGTAAAACTGATATTTGCGAACATTCTCTCTTTGGCTTGTCAGAATGTTGAGGTTTTCGTAGTCTTCCAGCTCTTCTTTGAATACCCTCATCTGGCTGACAGAGAAGGGATGGTGGAAGATCACGTTTTTGTGGAATTATAATGCTGAGGTAGTATAGTAAGGACATCTTCAAAGTAATGTAGTTTTTACAAAATTTAATATTTTACATATATTTATTCCGCTAGCCGCTATTCCGCCTGTAACATTTTCGGGTGATAGGGTGAAATCAGGCTTTCAGCAGTTGTTGGTTCCATATCTTTCAGCTCGTTTGAGACGGTATGTATATTATTGTTACTACATAGTGAGTTATAAACATTTCACTTCGTTTTAAACCCTTTTTTCGTTGTGTTAAACGATACCAAACGAATTTCTGATAAGTTTCACATAGATATTAGACAAATTATGTAGGGTAACTTCGAATCATAAAATTTCCTTAATGTTTCGGATAATATCTCTTTAAGGTATTTATATGGTTTACTATGTATCATGCCAAGTGCAACTAAAGAAAATTTCATTTTGTAAATTGGTTTAAAAAGGCCAAAGAAATTAACTTGATGTTTTGCTAAAATCACTTTCTACTCAAGAATTTGTTATTCTGCAGCGTACATCCTATGATTCTATCGATTTATCCTATTCTATCTATTTATTCTTTTCTATCGACGGCTCCTCGCCTGTCTCTAAAATTAGGTTTTCCAAATTATATTTTACATAGATGAGATTCTAGTTCTGTTCAATAACATTCTTAATAACGATGTCCTTAAGAATGGGCAAGAATATTGGTGGGAGTTTACGACTCCAAACTGGGAATATCTTAAAAAATGTAAAAGTTGCTGCAGTGAATTTTGTTCACCAAATTATTGATCCATATGCAATTCCGTGGAAAGCAATATTATTTGTGTCAAATACTCATAGTGCAAACGCGATTCTTTCTGATGTATACAATTAGTCTGCTTTCTTGTCATCGAACTTTCAGATCTCTTTTGTTGTTTCCGTCATCCTCTTTTGGCACATCTAAAACATTATTCTTTTGGATATTTTGCTTACAAAATTTGTAAACATCATTTATAGTCAATATTCGGTCAGATGATGGTCTAAAGGCTTGCTGGGGCAGCCATTTTTAAATGAGTAACTAATCATGTACATGTAGTTTCTTTTCTCCCTCCCTCCCTCTCTCTCACTCTCTCTCTCTCTCTCTCTCTCTCTCTCTCTCTCTCTCTCTCTCTCTCTCACACACACACACACACACACACACACACACACACACACATGTGTTTACACTCAAATTTACTTTCTCGCATACTGCTTGCCGCAATATTGAGACCCGCAATTCTTCACTACTATTTTTTAATACAATTTATTAACATTTGCCGGCCCTTGCTTATTGATTTATTTATTTTAAGTCAAAAAAAGTTAAAACTGCCTTTAACCTGCAATGGAGAAAAGTGAATTGTGTGCACATTTTCAAAATTCTGTGATCCCTATACTACTTATACTCATAACTCATATAGTCATATACTACCTAAATTTTGAAAAAAAATCCCATGTAATAAAATTTATTTTCAAGGATAAATAAGCAATAAATTTTGGCTCTTATCCATGTTGTCCTTCGGAATAATACTTCCTGCCGCGACAACATGGATTTGCATCATTGTATTTCCCACTGAATTCTGGAAGACGTGCACAGAAAATGAAGTTACATTTATGCCCAGAAGCAAAACAAGGGGCCATCTCCACATTTGCTCAATGGATCAGGGAAGCTGGACGAAAAACCTGATCGAGATGGGGGTCATTGACCCGGAGGCTGTAGTACAATAGTTGTTACAGGTTATACAGTCCAAGTGGTAAATAATGCATTATGTATCATTGTTAAAATTAATGTTACTATTTTTGTGATGCTCAGTATAGTCTCTAATTGTATAGAAACAGTTATGCAGCAGAAACGTTTTCACTTGGGATTTAAACTTTTCTATAGAATTTAATCGTTTAATGTCATCTGGCAAAGTGTTGTAAAATAATGTACATGTATTGTATGTGAGTTTTTTGTAATGAGCTGTTGATACTGTCACCTGATGAATATGATTTCTACGTCGAGTGTTATAGTAATAGACATCGGCGTTTTCTGAAAATATATTCCCGCCCTTAAGCAAGTCATTTTTGACAAAAACCACTGATTCGTAAATAAACAGACACGGTAATGGTAAAATTCCTAGATTAATGAAGAGAGGCTTACATGAATCACGTGGGTGGGATTTGGTTATTATTCGTACAATTCGTTTTTGTAATCTAAACGTCTGGGAGCTATAAGATGTATTTCCTCGGAATATTATGCCATATCTCAGGCGGGAATGAACATTCGCGAAATATACACAACGAGCAGTATGAAGGCTGACTGAATTTGGAAGAATTGCTTAGCTCATTTATCTTATATTTAATTCACTCTCTCACTATTTCTATACTGAAGTAGCAATCGCTTATGGTCAAAGAAATATGCTTATCGAAATCGCTTATAGTAAAAAATTATAAGAGATCGCTTGTGGTCAAAGATTCCGTGGATCGACAGGACTGCTCATGAGAGATTTCAGATTGTGAAATTCTTATGCAGTAAATTAAATTTATAAAATCTACTTTGAAATAAATCCTTCAGTCTTATTTATAATGGCCCAATCACTACTACATTTTTGTATGTGATTCCAACTTATCATGGAATAAATATACAACATTTTACCTATTGTTGGAGCTCCGCTGCTCCGGCGCTACTGGTAAACAAATACAATGCACAAACAACATATATGAACATAAAATTCATTCACACCCTTGCATCTTAACCGTACATTCATTCTTTAATGTACCATGCCATACGTGGTCATTGTTACCTTTATGGTAGTTTCTAATTTTAATTCTTATTTGAAATTCACATGGCACATGACTTCATCTGCTCACAGTAATGATGCAAATACGTCTACTCACTTCCCTTTTGAAGATAACAGCAAGCTTCAACGTCGTAACTGCTGATATAATTTCATTTCCATATTAATTTCTAACGATATTTTGTGATTCGCTCGTCCAATTCAACTTCATAAATTAAAGGTATAATTCTGCAAAATTTACTCAACACATTTCGAACTATTGTCAGCTCCTTTTCCACTATTTAAATATTCACTTTTGCTTAATAATTGACTGAAGCTTTTAAAGTTCGTCTCGCAACAACACGCCATCATCTACGACCTTGACTAACTTCTCCCCGGGTTCAATCATAACACCCGCCTTTCAACTGTCTTCTTCTCAGTCACAAAAAGTTCTTGAAATCGTCTCTTCTTGATGCCTCCTGTGCCCCCTGTTTTTTTTCAGATTTCCCCTCTCCAGTATCCTTGGAGAGGTTTCCACTTATTCAAATTGAGATGTACAGTAATCTACAGTCGATCAGGCTTGTGAATTAAGGGCGGCGGCGGCTTCAGAGCAAATTTTGAGGGGGTGGGGGCACAATTTTTTAATGGCAAGTAGAGGGGCTGTGGAAAGGAAACAGGAGGCTATGAAACTAATACTTTGACGTTTGACATTTTAAAAATTTCAATCTCACAATTTATTTTTTATTTTTTATTTATTGAGCCTGCAAATTTCCTTTAAGGCAAAAGCCTCTCGCTTCAGCAGGGTGAAAAGTTGGCTGATACGTTTACACAAAATGATACAAAATTAAATTACACAAAAAGAAATTACACAAAATGAAACTACACAAAAGGAAATTACGCAATATGAAATGACTTAATATGAAATTACACTTAATTACACAATTTTACACAAATGAAAATGTTTCTATTCGCCTCAAACTCTACGTCAGTCTTCCACTTATCTCAGTCTTTCGTTTGATCTGTACCCCGAACCGATTTTCACACGAAATATATTACAAAAGCAAACTAAAAACACTTGAAACCCACAAATTACATTATTTTTCTCTTAGTCATAAACTCTTCGGTAGATGCCTTCCACTTGTCTCTTGACTTTCGGTTTCCTTGACCACGTGTTTCCAAGCTCGCTCTTAAATCCATCACTCCATCTTCTGCGCCGTCTACCTGCATTTCGCCAGCTCGCTCTTGGGTCCCGTAGTGTTGTTGCGTGAGCCCAACGTTGAATCCCACAATGCAAGATATTAAATATAGCATATTCAACAGAAATATACTGTATAAATGTATAGTTAATTTTAAGACTAGAGATAAATGTATACAGATTTTAAAACTAATATTTAATCATGGAATAGATTTTGTGCACTACTGCGCTCTGTAAGCGAATCGGAGGAAACGTAGTTAAAATCAGAGTTCAGAAACTTGTCAATAGGTACCTCTAGACATCCTGAAAGAAAACATTTCCCAGGTAAGTCACTGATCCCGTCACTGCCTCCATTTGCAAGTCCCATTTTACAATTTTCACAACTCCAAAGCATAGAGCATACGGCAACACCGTATTTGGCTACACTGTAACACACTGTAGGACACAGTTCTCGAACGTCCCTATCCAAGGAAAACATGAAACATGCCGTGCTTTTTGAATTCTGAAATGGGAGAATAACGTAGCGAACAACTACTTTGACATTAGTACCATACATGAAACATGCCGTGCTTTTTGAATTCTGAAATGGGAGAATAACGTAGCGAACAACTACTTTGACATTAATACCATACATTCCTTCCCTTAGGAAGGAAAGATAGATTAATAGGCTAATAAGCTTCTGTCAACTTGCACAAAATATAATAAATATGATAAAAATATTTATTAATTGTATGACTTTTGATCTATAGTTCAAAGTAATTTAAAATAACTTTTTTATATTAACCAGCCGATAACCACATTAATAGCCGAAACGTTGCCAACTGCAATCTTGAAACAATAAAAAGAAAATTGAATGTCTTCAATTTAAAAACGAACTATTTTTATAAATAATAATATAGACATTCATAAGCAGAAGGTAAATGTTTTATTATTGTTTATTCATAGACCTCTAATTTCAGGTGACGCTACAAACGGCAGCGAGGCAAGTATGAGAGTGGGAGGCATCTAGGCTTTGCCCATATTCTCATATCCTGACCCTAACAGTCGCTAGGAGGTTTATTACATATGGGAATTTGGACATTTTGGGGGAATTTGTAACCTAAGATTGCTCTCTTCGCCGGTCGACCAGTTGGGGTGGAATATCTTTGTACATGGTTGAGTTTATTTTTATTAGTTTAAATTTTAAAGAAAATAAATGATTGAAAAAACTGTTGAGGCTGAAATATAGCTTGTTTTTTGGGAGAACAACAGACGATGATCCGAGTTACCGACAAGGCTCCTGCCACAAGGGAAAGTTCTGAAAGACAATTATTTTAAAAAGTATTACCTCAGTCGTAATTCGGGCGTAATACAATATCCCGCATGGCCCGCGCCAAAACACCTCAGTTCACGTCTGCATTGAAAACATCTCAGAAGTCTGCATTGCCGTTACCATTCGTCGAAATCTAATTTTTCAATATAGCAAGATGTGAATTACTTAGCCCTTTTACTGGCGATGCGATCCTTCGTGAAACCGCTCGGCTGAAGATTCTCAAACAATTGAGTTTGGTGGCGTCTTATTTGGAAATGCATCTGATTCTCAGAAACTGTGAACAATACGAAATGTTGCCTCTCGCTGGATCCCAGTAGCTGGCGCAATCTCGCGAGCGTCTATGAAACCAGTTCAAACTTTCAAAGCAGTTTATCCTTCCAAAGAG
This sequence comes from Teleogryllus occipitalis, assembly GCA_011170035.1. NCBI lineage: Eukaryota > Metazoa > Arthropoda > Insecta > Orthoptera > Gryllidae > Teleogryllus > Teleogryllus occipitalis. Next base: position 15,143 of record BLKR01003042.1, on the reverse strand, counting down.
TTTCATACGAAAGACGTCTTGCTTTTCGTTCTTGAAGCCCGCCCGCGGTTTTTACAGAAAAATTATAATTAGTCCAACGCGGGACGTTTAAAATGTATACCCTTTGGTGTTAATTAGCGCCAAGTAATTATAATGTAGTTATAAATGATAGAATTCCAAGTACGGTGCCACATTTGAATTAATTTTGCCCGCCTATGTGCCAACACTAACTAACCTACCACGCTAATGAATTGACAAAATGAATAAGCCAATTTTTTCATGTCACAGTATTACATTGTTAAATAAAAAAACAACTTTCTGTTACCCAAAAATTATAATACTTTATATAATTTTAATTTTATTTTTTGAGTTGTTCAGATCTTCATAATCCTCATCTGTTAAATTCTTCTCTTTCAAAAGCCCATACATTTATTTCAACTGGCGATGCTTGTGTCTTCCTCTTTTCTTGCTACCCACAGGATGCCACTCTAAAATTATTTTTGGAATTCTAATTTATTTCATTCTTTGAACATGTCCAAACCATTGGAATTGCTTATATTGAATAGTTTCTAAAATTCTATGTGATTTATTCATTTTTCTATTATTTTTAAATATCTTATTTTATCTAATTTTGATATCCTGGATGACCATCTTTAAAATTCCTTTTCTGTTGTCAATAATTTTTGTTTTAAATTTTTATTTAATTTTTCTATTTTCTTGTCCTTATAAAACATCCTTAATTTAGTTTCTTTTGTTATGCTTATCCTGTAATATCTTATTGATGTTGCTGATCTACCTTTGTCTTCTATGTCTTATATCAACTTCTTTATATCCATCCTTATTTAATCCTACTCCCATAGATTTAAATTCTGAACAATATTTAATTTTAGTTTCTCGCGCATAAGAAAGAACTTCTTAAGAAGAGAAAGTTATGTAATGCTGCGCGAAAAAAAGGCGAATTTTCGGCAGAAAAACCCTTATTAATGAACCCTTGGTAATGAAAAAGAAGACAAATCCAGATGCTAAATGTAGAAAAAAATCATCTAACACGTGGTGTAGCCAGAATCCGTTTTGTAAGTTCTCGATACCGAAAAATCGAATGACCCAAAACGTCCGTCGGTGAACAACATTAGCGGCTTCAATCTATTTTCTCCAAAACTGACATTCCCCAATTGATCTAGCTGATGTCGCGGTCTCATGATTTTTAACCGATATTTTAATTTTGGGGGATACATTACATTAAGGGGACACGGAATCGCCTATCTTCTCAACGTTAAAGTATGAGTTATAAATTATACCTTTTCTCAAAAACTACTAAAGCTAGGTTAATGAGTTTTTTACTAGTTGTTTACACATGTTTTGTGGTTATACTGAAACAATGGTTTTTATTAAAAACCTTTTGTTTTTTTAGATAATAATTATTTTCATCAACTATTTTTTCTTTGTAATTTTATACATTTTAGAGTACATTTAATCTTATAAGTTTGACAAATATTTACTGATTGTAAAATTTTTGTTTCAGTATAAGAACAAAACTCATGTTAACATATCCTGAAAATTTCATGCACATTGAATTAATAGATTCTCTGAAAAGGAATTTTAAATAAAGAAAAACTTACGGGAAATGATGTTTTAATGTTATATCATCAGTGCATGCCTGCAGCATAATCTTCACCTTTCTCAAATGCATCTTGAAGTCTTCTTTTCACATTCCTTTTATCTTGTCTTGCTGTTTTAGACAACATTTTAATGGCATTGTCAGCATATCTCAGTCTTTGTTGGTCAATGCGCAACATAGCCTGTGCTGCGTGCGATCCAACTCCAATGCCCAACTTCTGAAACACTTTACACTTCACTATGTTGTCTTCATTAAATGTTCCCACAGCATCATAGACACAAAAATGAAGTGTGTTTATTGTCACAAACACTGTTTTTGGAAGTCTGTTCCAAATAATACTGTTGACACACTCATTTGGGTTTTATGTTCGTCCATGAAGGCATTTCTTGAGAAGGTTTCCATCAGCTAAGTCTCTAAAGATGGGCTTTATCTCATCTATTATGGCTGGTGGTAATCTATGTTGGTGTTTAAAGGGCTCATGAGATATCTTTGCACGGTTGAATTTACACCAGCTCTGTTCACCTTTAGGATTTAAATTGTGATGAGGAAATTCATCGGTAGATGCAGTATGAAAGAACAAGGCCCAAACAGCTCTTTTCATGTCTTCTACATTTGTAGTATTTTGCCTAATTGCTAAACTGTAGCAGTTTTGCAAATGATCAATCATGGCATCTGTCAACCTTCCTTTTCCATCTAATGTCTTTCCGTCACGAAGCTTCTTCCCCTTCATTGTTAATTTTAATCTCCTCAATTGAGCACCCATCCTCTTTTGTACATGGCCGACACACTCAAGTTTATTAATTGTAACATCACCTCCATAAGGCTCACTTTCTAAAACTTCTTTGAATGCCTTGGAATCCCCATCTCCTAAATATTGTACGAGTAAATAGCGTTCGTTATACCATTGTCTCGACCGGTGAAATATTCTTTTTGCTCCTGCTGCCTCCATGCCCCCACTTGAACTACTGTAATTGGCAATGCAATCACTGGAGTGTTCATTTTTTAATCTTCTTGAATATCTACAATACTCGGACATCACTGAAACATCAAGCACCTTTCCTGTGTCAACACTAGTTGCTGTGACAACACCATTATTTTAAGTGTGACCTCTCTTATGCCAAGTCCCATCCAATGCAACCGTGAGGTCACGACTGTCACTGTTTTCTCTCACAGCTTCCTCCACAGCATCTTGCATTGATGTTTGAGCAACATCTTAAACTGCAGATCCAAACTGGAAACGTGCAACTTGAGCGGAAATTTGAATAGTATTTGTGCATATAGAACTGACAGTACTTCTGTCAGGGCTACTGACAGGGTGGCTATGACAGATGGGAGGCGAGGGGGCGTGGCACGTCCCTTTTCATAAAAATTAATATTTAATACTGTTAAAATTGTCAAAGAGCGTTGCGAAATATACCATTTAAAAGACAAAACTCCAAACATTAAGAATATAAAATTAAAATAAAATTGGATTTTTCAACCAAAATCGATTCCGTGACCCCTTAAGCCTTTGGAACATTCTCGAAATTTTCAAAAAAATGGCTCCATCATATTTATTAATATTTTTGGGAGATATTGTGAAGGACGTTTAACAAAATTCTGCAGGTTTGATGTTCGTTGAAAACACTGATTTTTCCAAAATTGCAAAAGTTCAAAATTTTTTCGGGGTCTTCCTGCAACTAAAATATTAAAGACAGAGATATTTCCGTTAATGAAATCTGTTCCTTAAAGATAGATTTTGAAATAAGGTCATGTACAATTTTTGGAAGAATTGCGTACGTTGCGCATTTTGCATGAATGCACGGACGAGAAAGTAGGTGCTGATTTAGAACCACTAGTTTTCTAACTAACAAAATGTGGCAAGAACAAAATGCAACTTCCCATTCCGAACAGTCCTAAAATCACCCTAATAGAAGAAAGCGTGCACGTGGCTGGCAGGGGCAGGAGGCGTCGCTGCGCGCGCGGCTGGGCGAGGCGGCGCTGTGGGCGGCGGAGGCGGCGCGCGCGCTGGGCGCCGAGCGGCGCCGCGGGCAGGTGAAGGGCGCGGCCGTGGCCACGCTGGAGGCGCAGCACGGCGCCGCGCTGCAGGCGGCCGAGGAGCTGCGCGTGCGCCTCGACGCCCACGCGCGCGCCGCCGCCCTGCGCGACGACGAGGTCGCGCGCCTCACGCAGCAGCTGCACGCGCACGGCCAGCACCTCAGCTGCCAGCTCGACCTGGAGAACGCTGCTCTCAAGTATCAGGCCAAGATAAAGGAATATCTTCTCATCATATGCAGGTGGGGTATTATTTCTTTATACACTTCACACACCCTTTGCTTTGCCTCGCTCTATAAATTAATATCATATTATTCTATCTTAAATATTTTTGTCGATCTGAAGATATTAATCTTAAACCCTAGTTACATTTTCGCATTATCACAATAATTTGATCTTAAATCTATTTAAATAATTGGCGATATTATATAACAATATTTGTTGTATACCAGCATTATAAACGACCTTTTTTGTTGCAAGAGATCGTTCATTATCGAGAATTTTGCGGCGCAAATGATGACGTGTTAGATTTTACGGCACGAATGATTCCGTCATCACACATTCAGCCAATCGGAGCGAGAGAATCGTGGGGAGGTAGAGATAAACGGAACAGCCGACCACAGTTTTCTCACACAGAGTTCAAATAGCCGAGACGTCACAAGAAAGTTGTTTCACAAAATAAAGTTCGATTTTCTTATAAATATACAATGCTGTTATACAAAAATATAGCGAATGCAACTCGTTTATAATGTTTTTTTTTGTACTCTTACAAATTTGAAAACTCGATCCTAACGTCGCTTGTTTTCAAAGCATGTAGTCATGCAATAAAGCTTAACATTATAAAGTATTTGCATAAACTACTATTAATTACTTTATTTGTTTAGTAATATAATAATACTATTAGATAAACAGATCAGTGGTTTATGGGCAGCTCTAGCTTAAACAATGGGAATCACAATTCTGGGAATTTAGCACACACTCTTCCGCCAAAGTTCGAAACTAGTTCCATTTAAACACAACGTTGGGCCAAAACTTTTTTACCCTATCACGTCATTGCAAACAATTCGACTCACACGCTATTGTTCACGTCATTGCTGAACGTCCGGCCTGCTCGACAGGCTCCAGCTGAGCGCGGGCGGGAGGGAAAAGAGAGTGCAGTGGAGCGAACGGCGGAATGGTTTGGCGCATGCCTCGTGCGTCGCGGATCCGATGACAAGCTCCCAGCGAGAAGTACCTGCGAAATGAGCTTAACAAACGCGTTGTTGTTTATGAAATTATACAATTTTTAATATCAGTTTATGTGTTAAAAAATATATAAATTTCATATAGTAAAACTTGTTCGTCATAAGAACAGGATCTAACGACCTAAAACAATGTTAACGAAATTAAGTTAAATGTTTGTACAATGATTTTGATCCAAAACACATTTATAATTAGTTCCTACTCCATTCCGCCAACCGATAAATATCACAGAATACCAATAAACTTGCCGGGCCAACAATCCTTTAACACAGTACAAATCTCCTAGCTCAACTTCACTCAATAACCAAACACTAGCGCTCTTCTTTCGGGTTGGCGGCGCCTTAAGCGCTCTTAAAGCGGGCGGCGCTGCAGACTCGCTGCCCCGCTGCTGGCTCTCCGGCCAGCTCGTCTTCAGGCATTGGGCGGCGTCTTTACTGCTCCGCTGCCTCCGCCGACTTCCTCGATTGCCGCTGAGCGCTGCCCCCTAGGCGCGCTCTTCAAAAGTTGTTCACAGCCGCGACAGTATAGTACATTAGTTCCCTTATTTGACGGTCAACAATATTCCTTCCTTTAGTTTTAGCATCACTGATCCTTCGAAACTTATTTTTTAGGAAAAGAAATACATTGCCATCATGATCAATAGCTTTCATGAAAATCTTAATCAAGCCTAGTTTGATATGCAGTGGAGGTAATAATATTTTTTCAGAATGTATAAGTGGTTGGTGAAGAACATTTTCATGGCCTGAATTAAGTGACTCTCTTTTCGGCCAGTTCTTTTTAATATAATGATTACACTTATCTCTGCTATTTCACTTGCACAGGAAGCAACCATATTATGTATACCCAAGTAAGTAACCCTAGTAAGGTGGCTATAATCTTCAAATCCTCACATATTCTGCCAAAAAGCTGGCCATACTTGATAGATGATAGAAAGAGTTTCCTATTCTTATAATTTTCCTCCAGACCAACTGAATGGGCTAAAGGAAAGGAAGGCTATATGTTTCCATTATGTAGTAACACTCCTTTCAAACTTGTTTTCGAAGAGTCTAGGAACAAACGGCAACCCTCAGGTTTATGCTCAACACGCAGTAATTTGGTCACATTTTCAACATCTTTGCAGAAAACTAGTTCCTCCTCTTCAGAAATCAAATGCTCAAATTCCTTTTGGCGCTGGCGAAAAAAGCTAACCTTAGCGTCACCCTGCAGTAGCTTCCATCCTTTCAATCTTGAGGCGAGTAATTCTGCCTTGGTTTTACTTAAACCAAGATCCCGAACTAACATGGGAAAATTCTTCAGTCATTGTTATGTCATCTGGTGGAGTTGGTATGGTAAGTCCTGGCTCATGAAGCACCGGTCGAATTGCTGAATCTAAAGACAGATATTTAACAGTGGGTCTGGACTTCGACCTTATTCCAGATATATTTGCCAAGCAGAAGTAGCAGTCTGTCAAATGATCCTTGGGTTCGCGCCATATCATAGGGACTGCAAAAGGCATATGACAGGATCCTATCAACCAGCCACTTAACAGTGTTACACATTTGGCACAACAAATTTCCGGAGCCCGTGTCTTGTTCTGGTCTATTTTGTTGCTGAAATAACACACACAAGCTCATCACTCTTATTAAAGGAGTAAACTATCACCTCTACGCTTTGAAAGTCAGTTCGCCACACACGTAACAGAACTGCTTTTTTATCATTAATGCACTTTCGTGACATGATTATTATATACTTTTACACTGCACCTTATAATGCAGTGAACGGTATAACACACTTCTATCACAATCCATTGACAACGGCAGAGAACACAGAATTAGCTTCTTTCTTATTCATTTGCAAACTTCACCTTAATCCTAGTTTTGTAGAGGAATGTCTTCGTCATTGTTGTAACTCGTGAATTCAAGGTAACAATCACCAAACGTTATAAGGCCTTTGTTGACCCAATGAAATAAAATTTAAATGTAAAATCAGCATTTTATATACTACAAATATTAATAAACAGGAAAAACATATTCTCAAAATTACAAAATATGGTAGGTGATGGAAAAAGTTCTGACTTCATTTTTGGAATCAGCAGATGAAAAAACGCCAGAAATTGTTGATGTAACAAAATCAATGTTTACCAATGTAATTCTTTGAATTTTGTGGGTACTTTACACGAAGTCGCTGGGAACATTTCAAAATTTTCTCCAAAATGGTTCCAAATTTTTTCTTTAAATTTCTATTAATAGAGTGAAATACACTTATAAAGATGGCATAGATCATATTTCCACTTTTCTACACAATTACGTCTTTAATTAACGTCATTTACATTTTTTGAAAGTGGTAGTTTACGCGCAATTTTGAGTCAAATATGAAAATTTTTAACACATTTTCTCAAAAGCCGATTAAATCTTTTTCTTTAAAGTTTTTCTATGGATAGTGCTAAATATACAGAGAAGCTCGACATAAACGCCATTTTGATGTATTCTTTTGATTTGACAAACATTACGCAAATGTAATTTTTACTTTTTCATTCTTACTTCATAAAAAGAGAAAGTATTGAAATCGTGCGTTAGAAAAAGGCGAATTTTCGAAAGAAAAACTCTTATTGCCGCACTCTTGTAACGAAAAAGTCGGTAAATCTTCCTAAATAAAATAAATTACTATCTCAAACACGTTATGTAGTCAGAATCCAGTTTTTTGGTCTTTGATACAGAAATATCGATTGAACAAACATGAACAGACATGATGCAAAACATGAAGCTTCAGAAACATTTTCAAAAATTTCACAAAAATGGTTCCAAATTTTTCGATTAAACATTGTCCTCGGATAGCTAAAAGGACGATTAAGAGAATGGCGAATTTTGCAAATCAAAAGCAGATCTTTAATATATATGTATATATTTTATTTTTTATTTAATAGGTAATTATTACATACAAATTAGAGAACTTGATGCTAAGTGGCTAGGCCGAAGGCCTTTAAGCCATTACAATACCTACATTCTACCGCGTTCTAACCTTTCGTATTCTGGTATTCACCCCAAATGGTCTCTCCATCGCATCAATGCCGCGGAAAAGAGACCATAAGGTACGGCTGAGGAAAAAAACCCTGAAGGGGGAAAAACCTGCCGTCAGAAGCCGAGTACATACTAATCTATCCGATTTTTGCTTTTAAACTATTTATTTATTTGGCGCGGGCGTCAAACATTCTCCTTCCAGTGTTAGGCCTCCTCAGCACCTGAAAACAAACAGCACCACAGAAGATCGTCCGCACCAACGCCTCTGCCCTTACATTTCCGATTCCCACTTCCCTTCGCCCCCTAATGTGTTTATTATTTTAACCATTTCCTTTTATTTTATTTTAATTTATTTAATTTATTTTAATTATTTTAAGTTAATTTATTTTTATTGACTTATTTATCTACTACTTAACAATTGACTACGACTTATGACTTTTTTTACTGTTTACTAACCTAACATAACTTACTGACTAACTTAAATAGTTAGTTTATTGACTTATTATTTATTTCTCTCCAGTCTAGGCTCCGCTCGTACTAACCAGTGCTGTTTTCCCACTCCCTAATTTCAGTTTCTCTAATGGTCCGAACCTTTCCTAGAAATGTTCCTAATTCTTTCATGAATTTAGATATTTTATCACCTAAAATGTTTTGGGCGAGCTTTACGTTCCTATATTGGAAGTAGTAATTTCCCATTCCCATCCATTTTCCTCTCCAAGTTTCGGTCGCACAGCAAATTAAAAGGATGTGGATCCAGTCTTCCCTATCACCGCAAAGCACACAGATGCCATTACCATTAGAGTCCTCTACTCTACGCTGCATCCACCCCCGACCCTGAACCAAGCGTATCCCCCTCTTGCGTCCTTTCGAAGTGTATGTACGTAATGTTCGCAACCCCATAACGGACTCGCGTGAGTGTATATATATATATATATATATATACACACACACACACACACATACACACACACACAATGAACTGCAATTGGGTATGACCCGGTGGCAGTTAAAAAACAACAACAACAACAATAATAATAATAATAATAATAATAATAATAATAATAATAATAATAATACTGGGACCGAAGCGTATTGACCGACAGAACAGTCCATCATAACAGGCCGGATGTAATTCTCTGGGATAAATCTAAAAGAAAAGTATGCCTGATAGACAGCAGTTGTAGATACCGGCAACCTCGACACAAATCACAAAAAGAAAACTCAAAAGTACAGAGAACTTACACAAGTTGAGTAGGAGCAGTGGGAGCAAGGAGCAGTGGCATGTATTGGTTGTGGAGATTGTACCGATCGTCCTCTCAGGAAACAGGTGTGATACTTACCGTCCTGAAGCACTCTTTGAATAAACTGGGGATCAAGACGAATATTATCATCAATCTACAGAAAGCTGTGATCCTGAGCACGTGTTCTTTAGTCAGAAGAGTCACGGGTTCCTAAATAAATTTGTGTTAAAGAATTATTTACTTTTTTAATTTATAAACTAAACGTTTAAATTTATATTTGTAAAAATTTTTACCTTCTAATTAGTTCTTAAAATAAATATATGTTTGTTAAAAGTAATGTACCACGGAAATCATGCTTTAATAGAAATATCTGTATGACTCCTCTAACATGTACCAGAAAGCTGTGAAAAAAATAAATAGGAATAATAATAATAATAATAATAATAATAATAATAATAATAATAATAATAATAATAATAATAATAATAATAATAATAATAAAGGAGTACCGTACAAGACGAGGATACAATAATCATACTATCACTAATATTAAGTATTATAATAATTATTTCAACTCTGTCGTGATATCCACTAATTATATGTTGGTGATACTAAAATTTAATACAAGCTACATAAATATTGGCTAAATTAATTTTTTTTAATTCATTGATCGTGTTTACTACACTTCACTGCACTGCACTGCACTACACTACACTGTTTTGCTTTGAATTACACTGATCAGCACTTCACAGCACTCCACCGCACTTCACAGCACTTACTCATTTAATATCTATTACTATCAACTTGTTCTAACTTATTTCTAAAACTTAGGACACTTAGAGGGAAAGCTTTGAAAATTGCTGCAGGTATACTGTTCTAATTGTTCTGTTACAAAATGAAAATTTCCCAAGATCTGAATTTTGTGGGTGTGATAGCTTCGGCTGAAATAATTTGATTTTTCTAGTCTAATCTAAATTTCCTTCCAAGCTGATTGACATACGTACGATTTATAAAGAGTGCAAAGCCTTGCCCTTGTTCTTCTCGTTTCTAGAGGTTTCCATGACTTTTTTATTGCTTTAGTTCTAAAGATAAACGTATTCGCTTTCGTCTGTATTCTATCTAGATTTTTCCGGTGCGACTTTCTGTATGGATCCCAACATGCCACTCCGTATTCCATGATAGGGCGAACCAATGAAAGATATGCTAATTCTTTGGCGTTTGCAGAACTTTTCTTTAGAATTTGCATTACAAAATACAAGGACTTCTACATTTTTCTTAATATCTTATTTATATGCTTCTCCCACATTAATTTACTATCTAGATGAATGCCTAAATACTTGCATGATGAGACTCTTGGGATGATAACCTCACTAAACAATAGTCTGGTTCCTCATAATTTCGTCCCCGCCCGAATTTCATCTAAAATTTCATAACCGTCGTTAGGCGACCTGTAACAAGAAATCATTTCCACGGAATTATCTAGTACATCAATTTCTATTACTAAAATTTCAACGTTGTTACTGAACCTACTATTCCTAACTATTAAAGAGGTCTTGACGCAGAGAAAAACGCCATCGCAACTTGTTTTTCTATCTCTTCGATATAATTTATAGCCGTAACGTGAAATTTCAGAATTAGCTACCTCATCTGTTAACCACAATTCTGTCACTATCACTATATCGCGTGTATCAACTAGGTTCCAAAACTCAATGGTTTTATTAATTATACTTCGACAGTTTACCTGCAACAATCTTAAAAAGACATTCCTCATCTGAACATATCTCCGCCTCTCCGCTGTCTCCGCTTTCTCCACAGTCACACACCTCTCCGCTGAAGCTTCCGTCACCAGAGCGAAACCCTCAGCCTCCGCTCCTGTCGCCACTGCCCGCCATTCGACCGTAGAGCGCAAGATCGGCGGACATTCACAGCGTCAACGGGCGTCAGGGGGGCGTGTGCAGAACGCAGCAACTCTGGTGTAGAGACCACTGAGCGCCGCCACGCCCCTCCGGTTGAGGTGGACGCCGTCCCGACCTAGGGCGCTCTCCGAGATCCACCCGTTTGGGTCCACAAAGATAAACCCGAGCGCTTTTGCCACATAGTCCATGTCACGATTCACCCTAGCGACTTTACGGGACCAAACATCCCGGCGGCGAACGGAAAGCGCTTTTTCGCTGCTACCCCAAGTTCGTAGATCTCGCCCGTGAGGTAGTCAAAGGAGCGACTTCTCCGAAGGTTGTTTGAGCCTCCGTGAATGATAACAGTTTCTGGGGCTTCCACATCGCTGGCTTTGAGATGTGATTTCAGTTGCTCAACGCGGATTCCCGAGAAGCAATTTACTAGGAGGTTTGCGTGACCCACGTGACGTACAATAGAGTCACCGAACACAACACACATCTTGGGACACGACCCCTCTCAATTTTTCTTTGCAGCTAGACCCCTCACAACAGATACATATGATGCGGCGCGGCATCCGGGACAGGCGAGGTCACCTCAGCTCGCAGGACTGCTGTGGCCAGCTGTGCCGCCGTCACTGCCTCCTCCGTTGCGGCCGCTGCTGTCATCTCCACCTCAGTCACTCTTGTTGCTGCCTTCAGATTTTTCAGCTCCTGTTGAGTTGCAGCAAGCTTTGCCGTCACCTTCGGGAACTCCTGTCGAAGACAAGCCAATTCATCGCGCAGACCACCTACGCCGTTGCAACACTCGACGCACTTCCACGGAACATCTACTGGTGCGCCACGTCGCGTGGACACCGGGCCAGGATTCATCTCGACGTCACCAATGATTAAGAGAGTTGCTATAATAAGCAACGCAAAGGCGTCCAGAGAAGGAGCAGGAACGCTACCCTTTTCCCAGCACGTACGCCACGCGGGCGGCCTGCTAGTCGCAGCCCATTATCTCTTTACCTGTGCGAGAGCGATCCCCAAGACACGTCCGCTCGCTACAACGCCCATACGTCAACTGACGCGATATATATCCCCGTTTGGTTTACATCTGTCGATGTTTCTCGGTTCCTCTTTTCCAGCCTTCTCTATTCACATCTTCCTCTGTCAACTTTCTTGTCGCCATCGCTGTCTGTATTCCTTGTTTCCATGGGGTTGATGGCCTGCCCCGCCGCCTTCTATAGGGTGGTATCCATTTATATACTTGTTTGGGCCATCTCTCTTCTGGCATTCTCAGCAGATGTCCGTACCATTGAAGCTGTTTTCGTTTAACAGTATCTATTACATCTTTTTGAATTTCCATTTTCTCCATTATTTCTTCATTATGTACGTGGTGTAAACGAGATATTCTGCAACTTCGTCTCAAAAAGTCCATTTGGATCGTCAATCATCTCTTTTTGTTTTTTTAGTTAGTTCCCATACCTCTGAGCCATATGTTACAATACTTTCTATTATGGTACTGTATATATTTTCCTTTGTTTTCTTTGATAACTGGGAGTTATACAGAATTGGATTTAGCATATTTATGACTCGTTTTCCATGATGTATCTTATTATTAATATTCTTATTACTTGTGCCCTCTTTTGAAACTGTGAAACCCAAATATTTAAAATCATCGCATAATTGTACTTTATCATTTCCGATACACAGATCATTTCCATACTCTCCTGTTACCATATACTTTGTTTTGGACACATTTATTTGCTATCCCCATACATCAAATTCCTGTTTTAATTTTCTAAACGTATAGTTAATATCCTGCTCATCCTCAGCCATGATGATTAGATCGCGAAAAGTAGAACATCCAGTGTTGAATCTCCTATTTGCATTCCCATTACACTGCATTTCCTTCTCCATTGTCTTAGAGCTTCGGCAATGTACATGTTAAAAAGAGTTGGGGACATACAGCACCCCCGTCTCAATCATTTAGAAATTATTATATCATCTGATACATGTCCGTTTAATTTCGCAGCTCCTTTACTGTCTTTGTACATTTTCTTAATAGTATTAACTAATTTAAAATTACATTTTTGCTCTAAAATTTTAAAAAGTCTACTAATGGGAATGCTGTCATATGCTTTCTGAAGGTCAACAAACAATAGATGAGAATCTCTTCCACAGGCTTTCCTTTTTTCTAAAATTTGTTGGATGCAGAGAATGTTCTCTACACATGAACGGCCAGCCGTAAAACCGCTTTGTTCTTCCAGATTTTCTGTCTCTGACTTAATTCTTCCTTTAATTATTCACCCGTACAGTCTACTAATTGAACTCGTGACACTAATGCCTCTATAATTTTCACATTTTTTTCTTTATTGCCTTTTTTATACATCGATATAATTTCTGCTTTTTTCCATTCTTGGGGAATTTCTTCTTGATCTTCCAGACATTTATTAGTTTTACGATCATTTCTTTCATTTAGCCTGGAGACTGTTTTAACAGTTCAACCGGTATCCCTCCAGGGCCTGGGGATCTATTATTTTTCATCCCTTTCAGAGCGTTATTCTTTTAGAGTTATTTTTGGGATGTCTTCATTTATTCGTACATTATCTGCATTATAACTGATGTATTTGTATTCTGCTCTATCCTCTCTCAGAAGTTCTTGAAAGTATACCTCCCACTGTTTAATATTAATTGGTGACATTCTTGATTTATATGACACATCAGTTTTTAGCTCTTATAATGTATTTCCATGCCTCTCTAGAACGATTGCTTTCCATTAACCTATTTATTTCAGAACATTTTGTTTCCCAAGCCAGTGCCTTAGCTTTTGTTACCTCTCTTTTAATCTTTCTGTTGATATTACTATATGCTGTTCGATCTTTGCCATCTTTTATATTTAACTTTCTTCTCTTCAATCACTTGCTTCAAAACATCATTCCACCAATATTTTTGTTTTTCCTTTATTTTGAGCTTTTCACCTAATGCTTCAAACGCTGCTTCATGGATTACCGTTTTTATTTCTTCATATAGTTCACATGCTGGTCGATCTACACTTATTTGAAATTTGTTTGTCAAACTAAATTTATATAAGAAACTAGTCGAGTCATTTTGTAAGCTATCCAACTGATACATTTTTAGGTTACATTGAATATGAGTTTCTGGCGTTATGACCTTTTTGAAATTTGGTTTGTGAAAAAATAAATAAGTGCTCTAACTAAATAGTGGTCGCTAGCAAATTCTATTCCTCTTAATACTCTTACGTCTTGGCAATTTGAATAAGTTCTTTGCCTTAATATAGCATAATCAATTATTGACTTAATATTCGTGGTAGGTTGTGTCCATGCATAATTATGGATATCTTTGTCTATAGAAGCCATTCATGATTTTAAGATCCATCTGGCTGCACAAATTTATTAATCACTCTCCATTTTTATTACAAACTTGTTTTCCATATTTACCCACTATATTATTATTCTATTTTACTTCCCGTTCGGGTATTTAACTCACCCATTATTAGAATTTCCTTACTTAAAGGAATGTCTTCTAATATTGCCACTAGTTCATCTTCAAATGAATCTTTTAAAGATTCTGTTGCATCTTCAGTTGGAGCATATACTGATACAATTACCATAGTATGACCAAATATTTCTAACTCCACTGTTAACAGTCTCTCATTAATCTCATTCCAAGTTCTTATATTCTTTATAATTTTTTTGTGAATTGCTACTGATACTCCACATTTAGCTCTATTGTCTTCGTTAACATCACTATAAATATGGATATAATTACCGTAGTCTTCAATTCCTCTTCCATTCTTCTTAGTTTCCGTTAGCGAACAAAAGTCTATATTATTTTTTCAACTGACTGAATACTTCTTCATATTTTTTGCGTGGAATACCCTGTATATTCCACGTTGCCATTTGCACCGCCCGGTTTCTTTGCTTAAGTCGTCTTCGATTGGGTCCGTTTAAAGGCTGCTTAGAGTTTTTAACTTTGTAATTTTTACGGGAATGGGGTGTTGGCCCATAGCCCAACCTCCAATCTGGCAGGCCACGCTTTTTTTGGGGTTTTCTCCCGTAGCCTTTGGAGCTCCCGCCCCCTCCTGCAAGGCAGCAGGTTGAAATCGGAAAAGAAGAAGGGCTTACAGAGATAG